>JACXGK010001673.1:0-26447 GCA_016801125.1 Novumbra hubbsi
ACACTCTCTGCACTGGTCGCACCGCTACAGAGGCCTGGTGCTCCGGATGGGAAAACGTATTCTAGAATACGGGTGGATGGAGCCCACCTAACAAAGGGGGAGGATGGGATCAAATTAAGTTCTAGCGAGATCTTGTTTTGTCTGTCATTATCCATTTTGTTGCCATACTCGTCACTTGTGGTTGTTGTATTCCCTGTATGACGACGAGGGTTAAATCCATCTTTCCCCTATCAATTCACACCTTATTAGGTGTGAAAAGGGGGATTTGTAAGGAAAAAATACTTTCATTCTGTGTGTGTTGAAATTATGAATCAATGTGTCATAAGAAGCTATAATCACAATCGTACAATTGTATGCTTGTGCCTTAAGAATGTATAGCCATATCATGAATGCATTATTAACAGCCAAATGAAACTGCTTAAAGCATGAACAAAACAAGTAATGATATGTGGGGTAATAAAGCAGAGAGCGAACCAATAACAGGAAGCGCATAGGGTGTACAAGAAGGACCACGAGACTACAGAAAGACGCATCCAGGTTCGAGAACACCAACTCCCAACAGGTAGAGGTCACACAATCAGAGAGACTCAGTCCAGCCAATCAGAACACCACGCAACGTGAAGACCCACAAGAAGATTTGACCAATAGGCTCCCTTAAGGAGAACCTATAAATTAGAATGTATCTAAACAATGCGCTCTCTTTCCCAGCTGTTCCCAGCCAAAACAAGAGCCGTGCACGTTCGATAGGGACATGATACGCCGGTGATTAAATACTTTGATTATTTCTAATTGGACAAAGTCGTCAGGATCATTTATTTCTTAACACCCGAAAGAACCGTAACAAAATTACAGAGGCGTGACCAAGAACCGAGATACTCCAAGAAACTCCTAGCACAAATTAATGTGCTCTATTAACTCGCTTTAATAGGTCGGATCCCGAGTCTCTATATCTCAAGTTCTCAGCTCGAAGCTCCCTGTACTAAGTCCGTCAACCTTTTTGTGAGACACCTCGAAAAGTCTTCCGGCTGCCGTCTTACCAAATAGCAGTCCAACCACTATTAACTCAGCGGTCCAACCGCTGAGTTGGACTGCATACTGTATTGGGCTCTTCCCAAATCACAATTTCGGGCCGGGAGCCTGTACCTAATCACGCTCGGGCCTCACTACAGCCAGGCACCTCCGTCTCAACCCCATGAGCCTAGCTCACGAGGGAGGAATGGTGATCCAGAGTAGTAAACTCCTGGACGCGCGCGCTCAACCCGTCTGGAAAAGGACCCATGATGACAGAATAAGGAAAACCGGATGAAGCCCCCAATTATCATGGCAATTTTCTATGTCTAGGATTATAATTTAGGCTGGTAAGAAAGAAAATGTCTTTAGCACAATTATCAGTTTATTAAAGATTCACTTGCAAGGAGAGTCTTGTTCCCTATCACCCAGAGTGACAGGGAAGCGTCTTTGCCAATTCCAAAGTTACATACATTCTTATACACTCAAGCTATTTGCATAACCATTTGGTACAATCCAGTCTAGGGGTGTGTCAAAACAATGTTCCCATCCTGACCCCAATCTGTTCTCCCCCTATCCTGTGTCTATCCAGGTGCCCCAATAGCCCCCACTCAGGGGGGGAAGTATCACCCCCTCATGTCCACATTCCTATTGATCTAGGAACAATACAGTGATAGTAGAAACAGATGATCAAAGGGTCACAGGACTTCAGGTGTCATCAACTAACAAAGACCAGATCCTCTAGATCCAGCTTTATGATCCTAACACATTCCTTTCTCTATAATGCAACAACAGAGTTAGACTTGTAAGACAGTGTATGATCAATTAATACATCCAATTGTTAATATTACCACAACAGTGGACAGTTGTCTTTTCTACAGGTAACAAGTTCAAACAGGTGCAGTTAATACAGGCAATGAGTGGAGAACAGGAGGGCTTCTTACAGGTCGGTGAGAGCCGGAATTCTTACTGGTTGGTAGGTGATCAAATACTTACTCAAAAATCATACAATGTGATGTATCAATCATACAATTTGAAGTGTACCTATGATAAGAATTACAGACCTCTACATGCTTTGTAAGTAGGAAAACCTGCAAAATCGGCAGTGTATCAAATACTTGTTCTCCCCATTGTATGTATATATATATATATATATATATATATATATACACACAGTTGTGCTCAAGTGTGCATACTCTGGCAGAAATTGTGACATTTTGGCATTTATTTTGAACATATGATGGATCATGCAAAACAACTGTCTTTTAGTTAAGGATAGTGATCATATGAAGCCATGTATTATCACATAGTTGTTTGGCTCTTTTTTAAACCACAATAAAAACAAAAATCACCCAAATGGCCCAGATAAGAAGTATACATGGCCTTGTTACAGACACACAAGATGACACATACAGGTTAAAATAGCAATTAAAGGTTAATTTCCAAAACCTGCTGCTTTTGACATTTCAATTACTGTCTGTGTATGAATAGTCAATGAGTTTGTTAGCTCTCACATGGATTCCCTGAGCAGGCTAGATACTGAGCCATGGGGAGCAGAAAATAACTGTCAAAAGACCTGCGTAACAAGGTGATGGAAAATGATTTAAAAAGATATCCAATGCCAGTCAATCAATCAAATGTATTTATTAAGCCCTTTTTACATCAGCAGTTGTCACAAAGCGCTTTTACAAAACACCCAGCCTAAAACCCCAGTGAGCACACAACAAAAGGATTGAAGCACGGTGGCTTGGAAAAACTCCCTATGGGGGCAGGATTGTATGGAGAAACCTAGAGAGGAGTGGCCAGACCTCTTCTGGCTGTGCTGGGTGATGTTTAAGAATACTATTAATAATTTGTCAATTCACATGGGCTGTGTCTAGAATCTATGAAGCCAAATCTAGGTCACAAGCAAGATCAGAATTGCAGGACAGGGACTGTCAAGGGTTGGTTGACTAGAGTGGCAGCTAGAATCTTCAGGATTGTCTAGGTTGGGAGGAGGATGTTTACTATCCTCAAAGTGCAGGCATTCTTGAAAAAGCAAATAGAATGCTAAAGAGCACATTAGCCAAGGTATGCAACGAGACAGGAATTAATTGGGTTGAATGCTTACCATTCGCCCTAATGAAAATGAGAGCCCCTGTAAACACAGGCATGGGCCTTATTATGAAATTGTGACAGTACCCTCAATGAGACCTCCAGGAGTGTCTGGACTAGAAGAGTTTGATCAGGGATTGAGTAAGTATTTGAAAGAACTAACCTCTGCTTTGACACCCTTATACTCACAGGTACGACAATCTCAGGGTCCACCACCAAATGACCAGGACATCATCATACAACCAGGTGATCGGGTACTGGTAAAGGTCTACAAGCAAAAATTGAGACAGCCAAGGTGGCTTGAGCCCCACCAGGTAATATTGAGTACACCAACAGCAGTCAAGTGAAGGGCCGACAAGGTTGGATCCACCTGAACCACTGCAACAGAGTAACATACCTGAAAAGAAGCGATGACAAGTGGAGCGGAAGAACCGGAAGACAGCAGAGAATTATGAGATGCGAAGGGCTCTTGTCATTGACAATAGGAGTGATAATACTGACAACATTGACTATTGTAGGATTAAGACCTATCTATGATAAAGACAAAATGGATACTGTAACTGACTTGATAGAGGATGCTCATGTGCGTTACAAAAGAGAGGCAGAGTGGAAGGCTTTGGGTTTTGATGCCGCTGCAGTAAAAATAGCAGACCCATGGGAAGGTCGAAATATGTGGTTTCAACAATTGACTCATTCAGTAAGGGTGTCAAGCCGTGATAGTTGCCCATGTATAGTGAAAGTTCCGTCTCCTAGCACATGGCCAACAATTGTGGAGACAATACCATAACCGTTGACTTTAGTTTGTACAGAAACAATAAGATGCTCGTACTGGTGTAACGTCGATTGAATCTGGTTCTGCTCTGCCTGTCTCTGGTAAATTGGATGTCAAATTCGTCAACCAACGGCACTGTGTGCAAGTTACTCATGCATGTACAACATATAACCTGACCATTCTTTCTTTGATAGTTAGAATGAATGGTCTGACTCAACAATTACTTACAGATGAGGAAACCCAGCTCCTAAAAAAGATGTGCACCGTCAGCAATCGTCTTCTCTTGTTCAGCGATATTGATATTGATTAATTGTGGTATCAGAACCAACTTTTCTAGATGTACATTGTTTCACTTCCTTGATGTTGTCTCTTTCTGGCTTCTTCAATGAGTACAAGTTAACAAAGACTTGGCACGTCTGCTGAGGCATTACATCTGAGTAACAGATTCCGGGTCCTGGAAGCACAGGAAGCGCTCAATACCCATAGCAGGGTCCTGGAACCTCTCTCCATGCCACTGGCACATCAAGCCTGCTCTCGGGAGGGAATGCCCATGCGGGGGCAGTGCCCACATCACCCCATCCAGATTGCTGCTAGCCTCTGGGAACTTGCCAGGAGGCAGATAATCAGGGAGAGGCCCCCCTACTTAAGGTATAATCCCTGTGGCAGTCCTTTTGTCCTCATGGTGGGTTTCGTCCATGGTCCAGAATATTTCTATTTTACAAAATTCTGGATTTTTTATATACATGCTATGTTACCATCACTTCTAAGCAAGTGGTCTACCGCCACAGCTGTTATTGTGCACATTGGGTCAAATGACGTTATACACCAGCAGACGGAAAACTCTAAAATGCTAATAAATGTTTTACTTGATTCTACATTTTAGAGATATGTATTTTAATGGCACCCCTTCTCAGGGATAACCTACACCCAATCATGTATGCCTCCCAAATCTTTTCCTTAAATATGTCTCTTACTCTAGCCTTCTGTAGAGCTTTTAATTATTGATGATATGTATCCTTTGTGGCTAATATCCAGGATTTGACGCTTGTTCATCAGGATAGCTCCTGTATTAGCTAACACTAGATTTCACTAGTGAAACTAAAAGTGCATTCCTGGTGTATTGGAAAGTAAGCAGAGCTGCACACTTGTGAGGGTTGGTTGAGGGTTGGTTGGCCGAAAGACATGACGACGGAGATCGGAGTGGACAAGATGGGTTGTAGGGTTTATGCATAGCCTGCAGGTAGGGAGGTGCAGTTCCCTGTGCTGCACCATAAGCAAGCACCATGGTCTTGTAGTGGATACAAGCTTCTTCAGAATTTAATGGAGCTTGCAGTGGAGAGGGGTGACATGGGTTTAGATAGTTACAGAGTTTACAGGGCAGATAGGAAGGGTAAAGAGGCTGGTGTATCTATTTAAGATCAAATCTTTCCGTTTCAATATTGAAATCTGTCACAATCCCGAAACAATTAGAATTCTTGTCCTTATGCTTACACTATATTTCAAATATATCAATAATGGGAGTTTACCGTCCGCCCCCTGCAATTAACTGTCTGCTAGTTGAACTCATTGACCCAATGGCCTCCTTTGCCACCAACAAAGTGTTAGTTTGTGGGAATTTTATAATTGACAAGAGAAGTCATGACTTTTAGGGATTTGTGCTAAATTTAATCTGATGCAGTTAATAAAGAACCCGATTTATCCAAATCTGAAGGAACCTACAAAATGAATTCGCCCAATTTTTACAAATTTCCCTGACACATATGTTTTAATAGGTTGTTCTTCTTAGATATTAGTTACCACTGTCCTACTGTGTGTATTAAGGATGTGTCACGTCTAGTGCGGTTTCAGGGAAATTTGGGGAACCAGGGGCAGACGTTGTTACAAAGTATGTTCAATTTAACTAAAGGGAAAACAGGTGTGAGTAATAAATTAGTGAAAACAAGTCCGGGGTGCGTTCATGACAAAATGGGTGCATGGAAAGTCCGAAACAACTTTCCATGCACCCATTTTGTCACATCCTTAAAACGTCACAGGATGTGTAAATACCTAAATCTAAACCCTGTCCGATTTAAACTGTTTAATGTGATATATAGTGATAGTGAATGAGTCACATCCATAGTTGTTCCAGAATTGTCTCTTCGCATGTTCTGTAGCATCTTATTGTGGATAGACAGGGCCGGCCCGTGGCATTGGCAAATGCTTGGGGGCGCCAAATGAGATATGTGAAATTGGCTGCGTTCCAAGCTAAAATTAGCAAAAAATATTGCCTAGGGCACCATATTGGCAATGGCCGGCCCTGTGGATAAGCATATTCCCTTGTCAACCTTGAGAGTTAAAAGCAAATCTAACCCTTGATTTACATCAGTGCTAGCCAAATTTATACATAATAATGATGTTGCCTTGGACAAAGCTCGATTTACAGACACAAGCCCAGAATGGCAATCATTTAAGAAGCTAAGAAATCAATGTGCAAAATTAGTTAGAAAAACTACATCTGATTATTCTGTTAATAACGAGAGTGCCAGAACTGAGAAACTATGTCCTCACCCCTACTGCCGCTGGCCAAACCTCAGATGGCACACCACATAGAGGGCATGTCCCAAAAGGGAGTAAGAGAGGTCGAACGATGACGTGACACAAATCCCAATAAAGGTTGTCCTAAAAAGCCTGGTCTTGGAGCATTGTGGAGAGGGTCTTTGTCTGGTCCCCGATTTGAAGACAGTGACTGCCCCCAATGTTGCTGTCCCATCACACCCAAAGCCATGCCTCTCCCAGTGCATACAACATTTCCCCAACATCAGCCTGAGATTGGGTCAAAGCTCCCATGGTCGTCCTGGATAACGCAGCAGCCAGGAGCATCACATTGTTAGATGCGGCCTTTGAGATGGCAGATGTCTGACCCGCTACTCTGGTGTAAGTGAGGTAATCCGAGGGGGGGTGTTTCGCAGAACCAAAATGTTTGCTTTTTATTGCCTAGCTTGCTTTATCCTCGAGATAACACCACTGTCATATGAATGGCCCTAGGAAACCGATCGAAATATGTCCATAATTGAAGAAAGGTCTAGTTTTGTCATCACTCGGTAGGTTAACCAACCTCCACAACTTTAGGGATAACAACCAGAGTAGGGTTTAGGAAAGCTCACTCTTTTCCTCACTTCTGCATGAATCTTTGCTCTTGAAGCATCTCAAATGACCAAAGAAATTGTATCTTTGATACCTGTAGTATAATAGTAATACTCTCTTTATTTGTTACGCTAATTAATCAAAAATGGGTCAAAATCCAGTTCCATCACTATTTATCTTAACTTGCTCCAACAAACATGGGCAAGTTTCTTAATCCCCCTTACATCTCCTGGTCGCTGAAAACCTACACACATTTCTTTTCCTATTCATGTTAGTGGGAGGTAATTACAGTTCAGTGGATTGTTTGCATGTTTTAAAGGCAACAGACAACCAGAGGCAATTTATTATTATAATTTTTTTATTTTACCATACCTTTTTGTTGCACAGTTATTATAATTATCCAGTATTTGCTGTCATGTGCATGTCATTGTTAAAGCTCTGCTTCAGTACAAGTGTTTCTATAATCCAGTTAATGGTGGCAAATAGTTGTAAGATGTTAATATGGTATCCTTCATAATTGTTAGTCTCATTCTTTGTAAATGAAAATAAACAAAACTAAAGCGGTTCTTTACAGCGGCAGAAAGCCTCCAACACACCTAATTAAGCTTATATGTTTCTTGTTTTCTGATACACGGAAAACAGTTAAGGCAAATGTAAATATGATGATAAATATGATAGTCCTTGATAATTCGGTTTCCGTACAAAAAATGACAAGCTAACCTATACAAGTTACAGATGCAACATATTTTTGTAATTCCCAGTTTTGGCTGTATGTGTAAAATCACTATCATACATCAGTTATGTGGTGAGAGATTTTGATTTGGGGAAAATTTTGGGGACCCTTTTTGTCAGAAGAAATCAGACACTGCATCTTTACCTTTCGTCTGATTACATGACTAGTCAAATAAATTTTATGAGACCATTACTAATTACATTATGTATAGTATAAATAATCACAATTCCATAGATAACTTGAGAATCAAAAGGGCCCTGGAGAGTCCAAGCCAGTTCCAATGGTGTTACATTCTCTTTTATCCCTATTACCTTCTGCAGAAGAATCAGCTGCGCTTCCTGAGGCCAGCGGAAAACAAATCACTGGAACATTTGTTGACTTAAACAGTGAGACAAATTGAAATATACTATCTAAAATTAATGTAGATTTTGTCTGTTTGTTTGATTTTTTTTACAGTCATTGACATTTTGTTTCAGTTTTCAAGGTAATTGTGATGTAAGTGTATGTAATTAAGGATAGAAGATAGTTTAATGTGAACTTGGTTCTTTATCATACTGTGCATTGCCATGATTTTGTTTTACCTTGGGGACCCCAAAAAATGCTCAATGGTTTGGTTTGCTGACTTATCCGTAATTATCCGTATACAACACCATTATAGCTTCTTGTAAAACGCGTGTTTCAAAAAATATTGAAAAATTGTACCTCTGACGATAGCGATTATTGAGCTTACATTAAAGATCACATTCAATTCTAAAGAAACCAGATGCATTTTTATCCACAATGTTTTAAAGGCCAATTTGGACTTTGGACTATGGCCTTTTTTCATCACAGTAACTCCTAGCAGAGTCAAAGGTTGTAAATGTGCTCCGAATCCCATATTGCTAAGCCGTTCTGCTTATCACACTTCCTGCTGCACCAAGTGCTCTCCAGCACCAATATATTTTTCATACAGCATATTCACCGTGCAGCCACACTGGTTTAATTGCAAGTGCCCAAAACACTAGAACTTCAGTAAACTCACAACCCTAGACTGGCATTTAACGTTTTTAACCCCTTGGATTTTTTATGTTTTTTTTAAACCAAAATGAATTTAAATGTTACATTGGCCAGAAAAAACCTGAGATTTTTTATTTATTTTATTTTATTATTTTTATTTGTTTGAAAACATTTCTAAATATATAACTGACAATAAATTATTACATAATTATACTCTTTTATCAATATTTTGTGGAGTCTAATTTGGACAAGGCAATTATTGCTTATTCTTCTTTGTAAATTGTTCGGGCTGCATCAAGTTTTATATGGACTTTGAAGAGTTGTTTTCAACACTTCAACATATTTCTAAATGTGATTGAGGCCCTGATTTTGACATTGATATTTTTGTTTTCAAGCCACTCCAGTGGAACTTTTGCTAGATGTTTCAGGGGCATTGTCATGCTGGAAGATGATTCTTCTACCAAGTCCCAAGTCTTTTATGGACTTCAGAAGGTTTCTTCACAGGATTTCTGTGTACTTTCCTACATCGATTTTGACTTCTTTCTCCACAAGCCATCCAGGCCCAGATGCAGGGAAGCATCCACTTAGCATGAAGTTTCCACCACCATGCTTCACAGATGTATCGTAAAGGCCACTTTATTGAAGCACCTGGGGTATTATTGCAGTAGACACAATGTCTCCTAGTTTAGACGTGGAAGACCGTAAAGCTCTGGCCATGTTTCCCAATCACATCTGTGTATGAATGAATTACAACACCATTTGATGGTGAATTGGGTCTGCACAACATTTTTCCTTCAATCAAGTCGAAGTCTAGGAATCAAAGTCTTCGCCCTTTTGTCAGTGATTGGTCAGATTTGGTGATTTCATGATTTTCTTCCTCTTCCATCTTTATAGATACATGCTAACTATAACAATGTGAAGTATCACATTTTTGCTATTTCTTTTTTAAAAACAACCAGAACACAACCCATTCTTTTCAGATTCAAAAAGACGTCCCCCAGAGTTAGTAGCAAGAAACAAAGAAATGCCTCACTACCTGTGCAAAGTTCAAAACAATTACACAACAATTACAAGAACCGAAATCCAGGCTAAGTACCCAGATATAATTTTTCTCCAATCTTTCATGGTCTGTTATATTTTTTGTTTTAGCATAACATATAATCATAGAGGTTTCTGTATTGAACACATTTTTATGGAATCTCTCTTGGGTACAAATAAAAAGAAAAGAAAAACAATAAAACCATTTCATACAGAACTTATAGGGATTTCATTTGCAGCAAGCAATAAAACCTATTTTTATAATAATGTATGACATTTAGAAAAACCTTTGATTATATGATGTGAATGAAGTTGCATTGATTGAGAGATCATGGAATGAAATGAAAGTCTCCTGGCGAGATGTTTACAGGGTAAAATGTGGGAAAATGTGGCACAGTGAACTCCAGGGAGAGGATCCATCGCAACAGCACGTCTCGTTCAAAGAGATCTTCGAGGGACTGTCACTAGAGCCTTGCAGTGAGTAAACAATACCATCTGAGTCATCACTTGCATGAGCACATGCCACTAATGAAAGAGAATGAGCACTTTACGCGGATATGAATATCCATGGCGCTGTCATTGTTTTTTGTCTATCATTGAATTATTCATGGTGATTAATAAAGGAAAATGCACATCTGGGTGTGAGTGTTTATTCTCAAGTATTTTCATAACTGTGATTTTCGAATTCTCTGGTAAGGGGTAGGAGGAGAAGTGAACACATGAAAACCTTCTGTTGTGAACTTTAAGCCCTGGATGCTAATTACTTGTTTGCTACCGTTTACTGCGGTTAAACTTAGTCAAATTGTATGATAATACAGATTCTGTTTGTATTACCATTCACTGTGTCTCCCATTTTTTACATACCTCCCCTTCTTTCTTTTTGTCTCTACATCTCTGTGCTTCTACTCTCCCACACACTTTATTATATCCTCACGATTGGACGTGAACCCATATTATTACAGCATTGGCCCGCCCACATATTAACACTTCCTTCCTCAACTGCAGGCACATACTGTATTATTGGACTGGTGCAATAATTCACTTGAATGTTTTATGCATGTTTATCTGTTCCCGCTTCCTGTTTCATTCTGAATGGTACTCCCCAGGAAATAGCAACATAACCCTGCAGATAAAGAATTTGTCCTGTCCTGGGAATTGTAAAATTAGTGTTTCATCAACTCTGTACCGAAAGATCAGGTTGAAGGAGGGCTTTAATCTGCACATGATGAGCCCAATGTTTGGTTTGTTTTTCTCCTACACTGCTGGTGGGGACCTCAGGGATGTAGCGGTTCTTCCCGCCTTTCTCCTCCATCCCTCTTTTCATTCCTCCCCCTCTCTGTTCCCCGGGGTGTGTCTGTGGAAAATTGTCTCTCCTCTGTACGATGTGTTGCGTGCTGCTTTTCTCTGGTACTGCATGCTCTCTGCCCCTTCTCTCTGTCGTGTAACAGTTATTGGGAAGGTAGTGTGGTCTCTTCCTATGCCTCGCCTTTGAACGCACGCTAATACGGGTGCCCACACGCACACAAAGCGGTTGCTGTTTGTCAGTCTGGAGACCTGCAGACAGCGGAACGTAGGAAAGTGCCAGTCGGAAGCGGTGGAGCCCAAATCACTGATAGCGGAGTGAGCGATTCTGTGTCTCTCCCTCCCGGTCTGCAGCCTTCAAGAACAGCAGCCGCATCAGTTTTTCAGAGCAGCACTCCAACCCCACCCCCTCCTCTTTCTCTCTTGCTCTCTCTCTTTCTGTCACTCGCTTTGCCGTTCTCACCGACACCGCCAGTGTGGGAATGTAGCGGACAGAGGTAGCAAGCAAAGCAGCCAAGGTTTTCACATTTTTCCAGCACAATGACAGGCTGTGGACAGACAGTTGAAGAAAAACGGCCAGTCCGGGAGATCTACGGGTAAAGGGATTGGATGGGGATCAGTTGGATTTAACCCCCCCACCCTCATCAGCCTCATCCAGCAGATCCTCTCCCTCCCTCTTTCTCGCTCTCTCCTGTGGCTTCTACTGGCTCTCTTCATGCAGGATTACCGACGGACCCTATCGCTGAAGAACCGCTGGTAAAAGGAGAGGAAACTGAAGCTGACCCAAAGCTGGGAAATAGTCGATGAAGCCCTTGAAGCCTTTAAAAAACACCAGAAACACAAAATAGAGCTCAAACCCTCCAGAACCCTTGTGGAAAAAAGGAATCGAGTGTTGTGGATGAGAGTGCCATTAAGAATCAACGAGTTGAAGCCGCAAAGGAGTGGTGCTGCCTTGCCTGGCTTGTCTCTCATAGACACACACAGAGGATTTACAGCTCTCTGAAGCTCGCCACACTGTGGATCAATATCCTCCTGCCTGCCTTTTTCTTAAGCTTTTTTCCCACGGGGAGAGTGAAGCATCTTGGGATTTACCATCGTTTCTTATACCCCTGAACTACAAGCGAGCCTCACGCCCTCTGTTCGGCACCCTCACCTGTTCGTGGCCAACCTGTGTGTGTGTCTGTCTGTCTGTGTTTCTGTTTATTTATGTGTGTATGTAGCACCAGAGGGAGCTTATATTGGCTTGTATGTGCATCCGTGCGAGCTTGTAAATACTTCTGCGTGTCTGTGGGTGCTTTCCTATGTCCATCTGTGTGGGGGTATACATGTAGGCATTTTGTGTGGGTGCATTGGTAAGATGCCCAGTGTTGTTTCTCTGCCCAATCCCCCCCCTCATTTGTGCCCTTTCGTCACTGGGCCCCCGGTTTGAACCCTGACCTTCTGCATGATGAGCGAGCGCTCGGCAGCGAGCACTTTGGGGGCCATGTCCCTGGAGGAACCCGGGGGCGAACAGGCCTCGCCTAGGGCCCAAGGTCCTCTTCGTTGTGGGCCTTGTGCTGTTTGGCCCCGTCAGCAGACCTGGCTGTGTGCGGTGCCCTTGGTGATGGGTTTTGTTGGCCTAGGCCTCAGTCTCATGCTACTCAAATGGATTGTAGTGGGCTCGGTTCAAGACTATGTGCCCACCGATTTGGTGGACGCCAAGGGCATAGGACAGGACCCCATCTTTCTCTCAGAACCCAGTGCCCTTCCCAAGCGACCAGACACTATGACTAGCACCGCCTTTTCAGTGGTCTCCACCTCCACCCCTCTAGCAGCTGACGCCACGGCCCCTGCCCCAAGAACTCGATTTGGGCCACCATCCAACCACTCTGCCCCACACCTCCACAACCGTGTCAGCAGTGGCACACGCGTGACAGGCACCACAACTACTACCCGTGCCACTCGACTTGCCCCCCCTGGAGGTAAAGAGGTGACCCCACGCGGCACAACAGTGCGCCGGGTTGGTGGCACAGGTAACGGTCGTAAGGAAAAGGAACCTCCTAACTCCCGACCTGGTCCAACGTCCACGACCACTAAAGCCACTAGCATGACCTCTACTACCAAGACTACAACTGAGGGGCCAGCGTCCACTTCTCCACCGTCTCCTGCAGCCAAGCCCACTGGGCGCTGGAACCCTGGACGCTCAGTAAAAGGCCCTGCAACTCGCCCACACCACCGCTTCAGAACAAGTAAGTCTGTTGTCTTTTCTTTCTTTTTGGAACAGAAGTTGTTGTGTGTGGAAATTGAGTTGTTTGTAAATTTGTTTTATCTGGCTGATTGAATTGGAGAGCTGGCGTCCCAATTACTAAACATTCATTTATTGCTTCTGAAGAAGAGAAAACTTGAAGGCTGTTTTGTATAAAACCAGTGTACTATTTGGGACAGTCCAGTCACACAGATGTTTTTATGTAAACCCTCAACTCTTATCCCATGGGACACATACTTTTATGCTCACACCCTTCCTGTTGGTTGAAAGAACTACAAGCTCCTTTCCTGAACTTCTAGACATTGCAGCTTTGACCACAAGCTAATTTCCTACAATTCTAAGAATGTTTTACGTCTTTTATGTGTTAAAATTATTTTAAAAAATCATATTATGTCCAGTCCGCAGCCGAATATGGCTTGTATAAACCTAATATGTGTAAAGAAGAGCTCCATTAGAAGAATGAAAAAAGGCAAAGACAAATGTAACAGCATTCATGACGTGGTGTTTATGAGCGATGTATAGTAATCTGGAGGAACTTTCCTTCCACTCATCTTTATCTTTGACTTGTACATTAATGTGATATGAATCTCGGCTCCTGCAGGCTCCATGCACTTGATATTAGTGTCATTAAAAAAAGGTTGCTGCTCTCTCAGTGAATTGGCTCTATGGCTATTGGCCTGTTTTTTAGCTGAATGTGATGGATGCACAAGCTTCTTGTCCTGCCGTGGTCAAAATATCCATGTTTTAATATGGATCGGGGTAGAGTGGAGAAAGAAGGAGACTGGGAAGCTCTCACCTCCTCTCGGTGTGTATCTGATGGTGAGGACAGATCCCATTTAGATAAGTGACAATATGAGTACTGCTGCAGGTACGGCAGAGAGACTGCAGGAGAGGGGGAGGGGGAGGAAGAGGGAGACTTGGCAGAGGAAGCGGAGTGTGTGAAGAATGTTTGTGTATGAGAGAGAGGGGAAGAGGGACATACTATAAAGAGACAAAAGAGGGACAGATACGAGAGATAAAAAGAGAGAGTAAGAAAAATATTTATCTTACCTGGAATTGTTGTCTAATATTGAACGGCAAATTACTTATAATTGTGTTTTCTGCCAAGCTAAATTATTGGCAAATAATCATATGGCATTAATTGGTTGTTTTTAATGGGACAATCATTTAAGATATGTTATCTCATTATAGTACAATATCTTAAAAGATAACATCAAATAATATCAGTTACTACTTTTGTTTAGTTTAAAATAATTGTGAGATAATTTTGCTTGGTAATAGATAAACTATTAATAATTATTAATCATACATTCATTATCACTCAGTATAATACAAATAATATTAGTCAGATGACCAGATATTGTTGAGAGAGGGGGAGAGACAGAGAGAAAAGAGAAGAAGAGCAAGTAGGAGAGCAAGTAGCATTGTGCATATTTAGTATTTTAGAACAATGAGGTGTTAGTGTTCAAACCCAGGACATGTTTTAACATCACAAGGGGCTGTTTTTCAGTACATGTGAATGACTGCATGTTTGTGTCTACGTATTAATGTAGACTCTTGGTTACTTTACCTTTGATAGCATTTTCAAAAGGAATATGATATCCAGGACATAAATATCATTTTGATTTTTGAAAAAGGTTACACTGCTTGATATGACTTGATATGACTGAAAAAGATACTTCTGAGAATAGCACTAAATACTTTTAATTTGGTCTTGAAAACTAAGGTTTGAATTTATTTATGCAGAAAGCTACTTGAAGCAGCCATTACTGTTATCTCTCAATATTAATAAATTGTTTAAAGCATGATGTATTATCAAAACCTAAATATTTGCAGTCAGGTAACTCAACACCATTTTGGCAAGTTTTGATTTCCAATCCCCATCAATGATATAAACTCTTCACTGATGAAGAATGCTCTGCAATCTTTGTGATGATTGTCATCTGAACTGGCTTTAGTTGAATATGAAACTCCTTGAATATATGTATAAATTACAACATGCTCTACATTACTGGTGATAATGTGGAGCATAATGTAGAGCACACAAAGTTACGGAACTTTGTGAATAAGGTGGTTTCTTCTGTATACATACTTCAGGTTCTATGACGTTGATGGAGAGAATCAAATTAGTAAGCCTCTTCATCAAATCTCATTCCAATGAACATTTGGGCTTGACTCGAAGATACTTATTATGGTCCCTTAGTCCCTTAGCCTTGTAGGTCACTTGGTAACAGCATGACGCTTTTAACTGCAAGGTTGTGGGTTTGATGCTGACATAGGGCCTGCATGAAAATGTATGCAATCAATGTATACCTTCACTACTATAGGTCACACTGGATGAAAGCATTTGATAAATGACAACTATATAACTAAATTGTTGTCATGAAAAGTGATATTGGTGCTATGTACCAATTATTTTTTTGAAGATAAGATAGATATGTAAGCTAAATACGTTCCGTGTAATACATTGGACAACATGCTTTTAAAATGTAACCAGTATAACAACGTACCATGACAGCATAAGAACACAGACTGATGTTGTAAGAAGTTTTTACAGCTTGGATAGATTTAAAGTGCTATTCCTTTTACAGCACTGACAAGTCTTAATTAGCTGAGAAAATGGATTCTTCACATTCCCAATGGTGTAAACCTATTTCTTCGTCTGTTTGCCTATCTGAGTGATCTCCTCCTCCTTCTCCTCCCTGTCTTGCTCAACATTAAAAAGTTTGGGTGACGTGGACCAACAAAGCATCTACAAAGTCGTCACCATTGGATTTACTCAATAAATATAGGAAAGAACAACAATGCAGTTGTCTCTCTGTGTAAAATGCTTTCATGCTGAGGGCCAATGCAAATTCTTGAACCATCTATTGTGCAGCATTGGATTTGTGTAGAGCGCTTTTCATGACTGTTTGTAAATACAATGTATAGTTATATTTCCTGTACAAGGGCCCATTCCTCATGGCTGAGTGTTAAGATTGCCAATGTATTTCTGTAACTGGATATTACTTGTGCTACGATAGCACTTACCGTGTTACGGTTCAAGCACTAAAGATGCTTTAGTGTCACAGCAATGCACCACCGACAAGTATTCCGTAAAGGGAATTCCAATTGTGTTCCCTGGCTATCCTCACAGTATAAATGCATTTATAGAGGAGCAGGTCTGTTTATAAAATGTATTTAGTGTAAGTTGATATTGTGTAAATGTAATGTAATTTAATTCAGTGAATAGTAAGTTATCTTTTATATGGAATCGGGAGAGGGGTTCACACGATGAAATGCTCTGTAAAGCATATTTCCAAGTACATTTGTCTTCGCTCAGACTAGGTGAGCTGTTTAGGTTGAGTGGCAGTTCTATATGATAATGCAGTTAAAGTGGCAATGGTCCCGCATTTCGGAAGATTTGGACTGCATCAGGGAGATAGTAACATGATTTTAATATCACTAATCTCCCTGTTTCCTCCAGCTGGTTCGTCAATATCTAAATGAATCTCCTACTATAATGGAGAAAGACATGCTCTCTCCATTAGACACCCATGTATTTCGCTGCCTGTGTCCACAATGACACTTGAGTATATCCTTCATGGTGTACTACTTGTGACCAACGTCATGTACAAGCTGTACAGAGAGTGGGCTGCCATTTTGGAATCATTCACTGCAACCTTACATGGCTTTCTTTTCCTGTAATTTCCATCTTCTCCATCTTAGTGATAGTCGCTCATTCTCTTGATATAGTTGTCTCCAACCTCAATCGATTGTCTTCTCCTGTCTATTTTTGTACTCTTTTATCTTTTCCTTACTTTATCCTTTTGCAATCCTGTTCAAACATAACACTTTAATCACAGAACTACTACATTTTGGACACACTTGTTATTGTCGTTCCTCTGTGACTCACGTTTCTCAGCCTTGATTCCCTATTTTCTCAGCATGTGTCGCTTTCAGAATTCTCTTTAACAGAGCTTTTTATGTAGAGAGCATCATTGCACCCATTTAAGGAAGCAAGAAGTGGTTGTAACACTACTAACTAAACTTATGTGGGAGACCGTGGGACACTATCTGAAAGGTGTTGGCCAGAAGCATGTTTCTCTGAAAGGAGTAGTACAGGGTTGGGGGAATCTTCCTTCTCTAAAACATTGAAATTCCACACATGCCTCAGAGAAAAGTCAAATGCCAGCATTCTGGACTGGAATGTTTCCAGGTAGGAAAATATTGCACAACAACAGACCACAGTGACAACAGCAACAAATAAACACAGACAAGGAGTTCGGACTGCAGCGTGCACACGACAGAAGGTTCCGGATGTCACAGTGAAAGAGTCTGAGTTTTATGTTTTCTGACACGCTAGCCCTGTGCTTTTCATGTTCCCGGCTGCGCGTGTATCCCTGAGAAGGGGCAGTGGACCGTGTGGGGAGGATAAAAAAAAATAAAAATCTGGTTTGTTCTCTCTCTCCAGGGAGGTCTCTGCCTCTCACTGCCTTTGAGGCCCCTTTGCCTTCCCCCCCAGACACGTTCTGCTAGCTCACTAGGGTCAACCATTGGCTGGCTCAGCTCTGTGCGGCTTGTCAGAGCCTCATATACCAAGTTGTTCTAATCAAATGATTACATTGTGTGATCGCTTCTTCTCACTGTGCAGGAGAAGGAGTCATGAGACGAAGGGGAGGGGGTGAGTGAATGAGAGAACACGAGAGCCAGATATATGAAAGGAAAGGAAGATACTGGGAGAGATAAAGAATGAGACAAGAGGGAGTTACTGCGAGTGAAAAAGAGAGCAAGGATGAGGAGAGTGCAATACTTAGAGACAAAAGGGATTATTAAAAGACCAATATGACAGAAAGAGAGCAATGAAGATAGAGGCATTGAAGAAGAAATAAGTATTACTTGGGTAAAGAAAAGTATTCCTCATTAAATGCACTGCTTTATATTAGGGCCAATAGGGCTCTGATCAAAAGCAGCATATATATATATATATATATATATATAGGGAATATGCTGCCATTTTGGATGTGGACAGAGATGCCTCATTACTATTCGCTGTACAATCCTCAAGCCACCATTTTACACTTCCTCGTGAAATTTCACTTTGGTCCTGTTTGTCCTCAAGCTATCATGTATATTTTATTAAACCAGGGGCCTTTTTCAATCAACCCTGTTACTTACCAGTTTTCCACAGTCAGGACATAATTTATTAACCAACCACTTTGTTCCTATTTTATGTGTGACATTTTACCATTTTTATAAAATGATTGTTGGATCCTAGATCCTGATTGGGTGTTAGCTGTTAGCTATTTAGGATAATCTTCCTGCAATGTCTTAACAGTTCCATTTGACTTTTCAATGCTTAAGGCAAATTGTAGCTTATTTAAGGTCACTACACTCTGCCATCATGTTCTTACAAGAAACCCCACTGATGAATGACTCATGTTAAAACTCAGTTGTAAATGGGTTGTTTTTGGGAGTCTCTTGGGAGAATCGTGGGCACATGCTTTTCTCTTTGGTGGCTTGTCTTGTCTGTGAATTGTCTTGTCGGTTTCTTTTTGTTTTTTGAGGAAGCGTGTACGTCTGATTCTTTAACATTTTGCCTTGTACACAAGTGCTTCATGATATACACATTTAAAAAGCATGGTAACAATTTTAATCAGCTTTTATTTCTTCAAAATATTCATATTACTGTTTAGACATTTCAGGACACCAAAAGTATTGGGACAGATTCATTCTGTTTACTATGCATATCAACCACTTGATAGTAAAGTATGCATTAGCTATATATTTTTGGATTAGCATAAATAAACTGAAGGAAACAAGGAATTATTTCTATCATCTATAAACACATCAATTGATGTATTTGTTACATGAACCCAGTTGCCGGTTTGGATTGACTAGGGTCCCAAGATAAACATGTAATAGATACCTCACTTGAGTGCATTCATGTGACACATGGGCTCAACTATGCACAATCAAATATCTGCAGGACGCATTGTAAATGCGTGCCCTTCACACCAATGAAGTAGGTCTGAGTCTACCATATTCTCGTAGTGTAATATATGAAGACAAAATATTAATTTTAAAGTTTGAAGAGAGAAGGGTTTTGGGTGGGGGGATGGGGTTGGGGGTCTGAAATATTAATATCTGGAAAGAGAAACATGCAGAACTTGTGTGGCAGGAAATGTGAATAATTGATGAAGCTTCCCTTTTATGAAGTGGTCAGGATGTCCCAAGCATCTAGAAGCCTCGTTCTCGGAAGACGGTGTTGGATTCATGTTGATTCATTTTACCGCAGACCTGTTAGGTGTAGATACATGGATCACTAAGCCACTGTTAGCATGATGCACACCATGTCAGTGTCTAAGGTTCCCAAAATAAAGCCTATTTATGAAACCTGATATAAATGTAATGCTCAGATATGATATAAATTGAGTTTAAAGCTTTTGTATGGGTTTGTTGCAGTTTGCTTTTCAATAAAACAGAAAGATGAAAACATTCAGTAATAGAGCTTCTGAGAAAGCAATGCCCTATTCAGCGGTGATTGAAAATGAGGATAATTGCGAGTAAACAACAGGGGCATCTATTCAAGGCCAGGGTGGAGGAATTTTCGAATTGTGTACTGAGATAGTATTTACTTATTTTATTCACTTTGTATACATATTCAATCGTGCTCACTCACGCGATCATATC
The DNA here is from genome assembly GCA_016801125.1 of Novumbra hubbsi. Lineage (NCBI taxonomy): Eukaryota > Metazoa > Chordata > Actinopteri > Esociformes > Umbridae > Novumbra > Novumbra hubbsi. The sequence goes on from JACXGK010001673.1 coordinate 19,984, forward strand.
AGTTGGTTGGTCCAGATGCATGGCAGCCACTTTGTGGATAGTGCAAATGTATTCCCTGTTCATTCAAATGCTGAGGATGCAGGCTCACAACGGCTTCGGAGTAATGAGATATAGGCATGGCAGTATTGTATGTGGCTGTGTGGCTCTGCAGCTGAAGAGAATTACAGTTTATCGTATCTAATCCGAGGGGTTGTTAGATCCAAGAATTGAAATACTGACCTCAGGGGCCTTCCGAGTTCCGGTATCAATTTGCCAACAGACAGAATGGAAAGGAGAGACGGGTCAGGGTCCTCTGTTGCAGGTTCAGATGGCCATTACCAATCCGATAACAACCATTTTGGATTTGAGGGACTGCGGGAGGGGATACTAAACTGAGTGGGTGGGAAGAGATGCCTGGTGTTTGGACTCTTTGTCATGGACTTTTTGTCATCTTCAGTTCTATCAAGAGGTTGATTCAATTTCATATCCAGGAAACAGAGGAGTCAAAATGCTGTTGTTGAAATCCGATGGCCTTGCTTTCAAGTTGAAAACTTATTTCAGCCTAATTTCCCCACGCTAGCGTAGTGTAAAATGGAGAATCTCTCTCTAGTCTAAATGCTTAGATGATATAGACAGAGTTTTTTTAGCAGGAACCTTGAGGCATGTATGGCATGTTGCTCGTCGCGCTGACTGATTCATATCGCTGTGTGGGCCGGCTGCCATGATTTAGGATGTGTGCCACATAAGCCCAGGCTACCATGGTGAAAGGCTCTATGGTAAATCTGTGGGTGGAGGTCACCTTGGTTCAACTGCAAAATCCATGTTTCAGGACCTTGTCTCTCTCTCCCCCTTAACTGCATGTGCATGTGCATGCATGAGGTTCAATTTCCTTGCAAATGCTGTGGCTATGAATATCATTCAATATATTTCCAAATACTTTTTCCTTTTTAGAATTCAGAAATATAATGCTTATTGCCTCACTGTGCTAACTAAATAACTATTTCCTGCCAGCCTGATTGAAGTGGAATTGCAAGCCTTTGTACGACTGGTACATTCAACCTTTACATTTATGTACACTCATTAATTTAACCACTCCCCGTCTGTAGGACTGCAGTTTTTTTGTCAGAAAAAATTTCTGTCAACCCTCATTACCGGATAGACCAGTCTGTCGTTCCTTACAGTGTCCTACTTTGCCAATGCGACTGAAACACTGTTGGTTAACTTATAGCTTTACTCATGTGCACATGAGATGACAGTACTGTCTTCACTATGTCTTTAGCCGTCTTTTACTGTATATCCACGTCATGTGTCTCATATCAAGTGACCATTTAGCCCATACCCAGAGATTATGAGTAATATTTGTGGAGTCCATTTATGAGTACATGTTAGGTGTTAGCTTAGTTGCTGCTGTTGTAGCGATCAGTAAATTGCACTACAATTCTTTGATGAATCGAAAACTAGTGTCATTACCATTAATACATTGTTCTCCAATTGAGGATATAAAGCCTTCACTGTCTCCATCAACAGAGAGAGGGAGGGCCGATCGAGAGGTAAAGAAAGGGACAGAGAATTAGACAGAGATTGAGTAGGTTCGCTTTTGTTATTTTCCCTCGGATTTACAGCAACCGTCTCGCAGCGGTAATCCCTGCATTGTAAAACCTTATCCATGGAATAATGTCAACTCACTCCCAAAGATAACAAGACAAAAGCTTTCTCTGTCTAGCGCTCACGCCGGAGTGTGCTCCATATTCCTGCCTAATCTGCCATTTTACATGGATCTGTCCTACATTCATTATACCAGCACATCCGATAACACAAGTGCCTTGGTAACAGTCCTTTCCTTTACAATGAATTTAACAACATAAAACATGTTAACTCGGTGAACAGTGACCAGCCAACTAGCAATTTGACCCTATATGGTAATGTTTACAATAGTACACTATTGATCTGTCTTTATTCTTTGCAAACCTGACCGCCTCTCTCCTCATGACCTAGCACACACTGTTGCAAAAAAGCATTTTAAAAAAGTGTAAATAAATCTGGCCTCACTATATCAAATAAACCATAAACCATAAAATGCACATAGATGCCCACTGATTTATAGATAATGATTGTCATGGCCTATTATGTACATTAATTAACTATTTGGAATCCAATGACCAATTATTAATTAATTAATTAATTATTCACCTGAATGTATACAACTTCTGGTCGACCTAACTGACAACTGGTAACCAATTGGAAACACCACATTATTAGACTGAGGACAATCACAAATACACTAGGCAAACAATCAGGAGACACAGGGAAAATACCAAATGTCCATGTGCAAAAAATGCTAAGCGAAGCATTGTTCTCTCTTCCATTTGATGTGCTTTCACTGAATCATTGATAGTACATACAAACAATCCCAATCTCATTCTCATAATACACCTGTCACTGGCATACTAAGAGAAACATGGAGCGAGTAGTTTTGATCTGCCGAACAGCTAGCAAAATGCACCAAAATGGGATCTCATAAACCACAGAGTGAGAGAACTGTTTGCTGTGATACCTGTCATGTTGTCATTTCTACAAATGTTCTCACTCCCACACACTATCAACACAAACACAGTGGTCCCTCATTCAAGATCAGTAAGAGTGCCATTGTTACATTTGGAACAGAGGTTCACTACTTATACTGTCAAATCAGTTTAATATTATTGTGTTTCCAAGGATAATCTGTAGTGCGCAGAAAAAAAAGGGTTGTTTAAAGGTTCTATGTGGAAGAGTGATGGCGAGTGAACACAATGAAATGACTAAAATGTCAAGAAACCCCTTAAACTTCAATGGTTCTTTGCAGTTTACAAAAGGTGTTTCTCTTCCACTTAGAACAAACTTGCTTGTTTTGTCTTTTAGCTGAAATTGTTTGTCAAGAGGAGGGTGATTCAAATATTTTGGGGGGTTAAGTTAATGTCTTTCAAATGTTTCTACTTGGTTGTGGTATGTATTTTCATAACATATTGATATGGTTTTATTCACGTTGGAACAGCTATACCTATAACTAGTGATAGCAACCAGAGCTTTTTCAAATGTTTCTAGCTTACGTCCAAAATACATCTGCTGAATGTACACCTGCTGGTCAGACACATGTTTGACTCAAAAAGATCTTAATGCATTTCCACATGAATCTGATTAAGATCAAATAGTTATATGGCTACTAGCAGCGCATAACATGACAAAACTTGGGGTATATTATATCTTGCTGTCAATGAAATGTCATTGCTGACATTTTCAAGACTATGTTGATTGGCCCAGGCATAGACATAAATAATACCTTTAACATGCTTTAATAGCTTTATTACCAAGTAGGTTTTCCCATACAAGGAATTTGCTATGGAGCAATGATGCATGACAGGAAACAAAGTTAGTGGTAGAGAAAAAAAAATTATAAATAAATTGCTTGCATGTTTACAAAAACACTTGCCAAACTGCTGCGTCACTGCGACCTAAGTTACAAATGTTGAAAACATAAATTGGTTAAATAAGCAGAATTTGTTTTCTAAAAGCACCAGGGATATTTTGAAGCATCCTTTAGTAAGCTGATCAAACAAATCATCTGACATTTTTAATAACGCGCTATTGTGACTAACTAGCATCTGCACATTCTAGCAAATCAGTTGCGCTTAAAAAAACTGATCGGAGCATCAGTTCTCCCATTTCAATCTTCCCTACAATGCTGCTAAAAGTTTAATCTGAATTTTATTAAGTGTGCCTCCTTAAGATTTTTATCACGCTCAAGTTGCTGTCCAAATCATCTATTGTATTTATCCACACATTATTAATTTAAGCCAAGCTGTCTGTGCCTGTCTGACCTCTAAAGATTAGTTTCCTATTTAAAATGGAATCTCACCTGTAGGCTTCCAAAGTGAATGGTGTGCATTGTGCAGATTAGCCAAGGCAATTTTTCTCAGAGCCAGACAAAATTATTATTATTATTATTTGAACAGTACCAACAAAAAAGCTAAAACAAAGAAAGATGCAGCTTGTCACTGTCATTAGTGAGTGCTTGTTATAAGTTATTGAATATGCTAAAGTTGGCTTACTAGATAGCAAGTAACAAGAACATTAAACAGCATGATATGACAGAGAATCTGTCCTTTTAAATAACTTAATTGAGAACAGATAAACAAGGCACTCCTCAGGGACACCTAGCTGTTCCAAACATATATCTCACTTGAATTCAAATTGTCAGTTATTTCCAAAACAGCGTTGTCATTTTAGCAATACGGCTTATCTGTTCTGCAAAAGGTTAAACACATTTCAGACTGGGGGGGGACAGGGTCTTTGCTAGATCCCAAAGAACTATTTGGGCACCAGGTACAATTAAGAGTCTAGGTAGAATTAAAGATGACATGAGAGTGGGGACGTCAGTTCAATGTATTTGATGATGTTTAATCCAGTGAGCTCAATTGTTCATAGAGCGGGAACAATGAATTGTATTAATTGATTTTCCCTGAAGTACAGACACATTTCTAAGTAACTGAAAACTATTGGAAATGCAACGATAGGAACAATAAAAATGCCACAATGTCATTATGGTACAATGAGTTTGCAATTGCCTCAAAACTCCATGACTGTCATTTAACTGCACAATTCAAATAACATAGGTTTAAAGAATTCCACTTCGGTGTACTTTGGTTTCTAACCATTTACATATGTAGATTAGCCGGCATTGCTGCAGGTAGCCTAGTGGCTAAAGCATCTGCCTGAATATTTAAGCCAGAAAGGTTTAAAGTCTTTCTGTCCTTCAAGAAAGTTAAACCTATTCTTCCAAGTCATTGCTGTAAATGAGGTGTCCTCAGACAAACTTACCTGAATAAAAATAATATTTTATTCAACTTCCATAGCACTTTTCATTACAGAAAATAACCACAAAGCAGTTAAAAAAGCAAAATGAAGTAAAACAACTACGATAGAGTAGGTCTTGACTATAATTTTCTGACAGATTTAAGGCTTTCAGTTGTTAGAAAGACCATCAACAGGAACATGGCCGGAGCAGAGTGAGGAGAAATGTGTTCAATTAGGGAGACAGGCAGGTCCTCCAGGGGCAGGCAGGTGGCACAGCTCACCCAGATTTTGGTCTCTTGAGCACCTTGCAATCCTAGCAATCTAACCGCAACTTCTCTAAAGCTGCTTTCCTGCTTCATCCTCCTTGATGCTTAGCCTTTTTCTGAAGGATTCCAAGTTGCGCAAGTCATTCCACATGCTCATCACTATAAGAATTGTTAAATTCTCCCAAAACTATAAAGAAAAATTCCTGAGTAGATCTGAATGTCATTCATTTCAGTTCTTTGTAGATATCCAGATAATAGGTGAAACCTCAGTGCAGATTCTTAATACAAATATTCAAAAGAAAACAATCAACTAGATCCAATGAGTTGATTGCAGAAAAGTAAAATTTCAGTTAAATCTGAACTTTTTAGCCTTATTTTAGAGTAGTCAAATAATAAATTATTTGATATTCAAAATAATGTCCACACTGCCTATATGGCATTATCCAAATGTAGATTGTAGTAATAAACTCACAACTATTTCTGTCACTGTTGCGTTGGGGTGCAGAACCATACGCAGACATTTTCGAAAGTAAAGGTGATTTAATCCAATAAACACACAAAACAAACTACACGAACAGTAAACTTAAATGAAAGGTGCTAAATCACTTAGCAAAAAACATATAAACAACTTACAATAAACGTGTAGAGTAGTCACTGTGAATTGGAAATAAAACAGAAACAAACCGTGAAGTTGTGGAACACAAACAATCAACCACACCTATTGTGTGGCTGATGCCTAGCCTAAGTAGGCTCCCCAATCAGAGTCAACTGAACACAGCTGCTCTGACTGGGGAGCCCACAGCGGCATAGACAGGGCTAGAGGCCTCTCTAGGTGCCATGCCCTGACTGCGAGCCCCAAAACATAGAGTAGGCTAGGGGCTCCCAGCCAGGACAATTTCAGAACCTGCAAAACAAATGTAGGTTATGACCCACCAGTTGAGAATGTGAAATGCTGACAGATTACATAATGGCATAACACAATACATTAGGTAAACTCTGTGTGACACATTGTCGGTTATTCAAAATGAGCTGTAGGGCCAACTGCAACATTACATCTGATAATGAGCTTGTTATTGCAAAGATCTTCTTAAGAGTTATGGTCCCACATTGCCATCCCCCATCCCAAATAATCTGTGATAAAAAAATATTTGCATATCTATTTACCAGGAAAGGTCGTCCTAGATAACTATGAAATATGATGCTTGTTTTAAAGCAGCAAGTCGGCATGTCTATCCAAAACTCCCATCGATTGCTGTTGTGCAAGACTTATAAATCGAATCCCTGCTGGACTCCTCGGTGCTTTTGGGATATGAAGGACTGCTTTATTACAGCTACATCGTCCGAGTCAACAATTTGCTCCCAGCTAAGTGTTTTAACTTTAGCTACGGG
>JACXGK010001673.1:26547-65347 GCA_016801125.1 Novumbra hubbsi
GGGGGGGGGGGGGGGGGGGGGGGGCAGAAGAGAGTGAGGGTGGTGGACCTCCCCTCCCTCACAGAACGGAATCCATTTTGATTAAAAAGAAAATCGGAGACCTGGCCCACTTCTCTGAGCATTTGCGTCCTGAACATAACATTGTGTAAGTCAGAAATTATTTTCGCCACACATCGCGGTTGAAGAACAGTGGAATGTGATTGGTTCGATTTAGTTCCATTCCAATGCGACACCTGCCGCCACTTCTTTTATTGGCTTTTGCTCTGTCAATGACCGTGAAATATTCATAGAGTTGAAATCAGTGGGCGGAGGGACGCGGCTATATCAGCTTCACTCGATGTGCACGCCAGCCTGGACTCCTGCTTTATGTCAATCCCAGGGCGAGCCCATCAAAGGCTGGACATACGTGAGAAAATAGCACGCACTCGTGTCTGGGTAATCCACAGCAGCTGGTGTGTGTGTCATGTCCATGGCTGTGTGTGCACGCACGGTGAGAGGGGGAGGTGAGCAAATACGTATGCAATGGAGGGGGATTTTAGGCATGCGCAAACCCATGTGTAAATGTATGAACACATATTTGGTAGCACGTGGATACATGCCTGCATGCACACATGTATATGGACAATGATGACAGAAGCCAGACAGGGCCAGCTGTGGATCTGGTGGCCTAGATAAAACACTGACACTGGCCACCTTCATGAGGTGCCAGCAAGTTTAGAGCCAGGGTTATGGCTTGGTCCTCAGTGGGACAATATGGTCAAATACTACCGACCAAATTAGACCATTAGTCAACAGCTAAAGGCTCCACATACTGTAAGGTGTGGGTAAAACACCACTGCTATAATTAGGTTCTGTGTGGCAAGCAAGCCAAGGGTTATGGTTTTGATTCCTACTGGGGCCATCAGGGTGGATGGAGCATCTCACCCGTAGCTCAAAGGTTGTGGATTGATTCCAGGAGCCAAGGTTACAAATCTGTCTTTCTGTCCTTGAGCAAAGCCATTAACCCAAACGGCTCCCGGGGCGACTATTGAGCCTCTCCCCCACATTTCTACAATTTGGAGGAATTGGGTTTAATTAAAAAAAGTATTTATCTAATACATTATCCCAGTTATAAAAGGCTGTCCATGGCAGAGGAAAAATAAGGTATTTTTTCCAATGATGAGGGGATGGGCTAAGAGAGGCTTTGTAGTGGAATTACAATTGTTTACGGAACTAGGTAAAAACCACCATATATGGCAAGCATGAATAGCCTACATATTGAAGATGATCTATAAATGGGCATTTTCTCCCCTAAACGCTTGATCAAGGTTGTTCTTGTCCTGTGAGTTTCGGTTGGAGATGGCAAAAACTATATAAATAATTGAGGTAGGACATAATAGGAGAAAGATAATTGAAGAGGATGGATTGTTTTTTTATGTTAAAACTACGGTTTGAAATAAATTGCCTTCATTTGAAAACATTTCCTTAACCCATCCTATTTAGACAAATTATACCCAATGCTCACATACTCCCTTTATCCGGATCTCATCCTTTCTGATTGTGCCTATATTTCCAGAGTGTAAATTGTGCCAAATCATTTCCAAGTGTAAATGATTTCAAAAGAAATTTGGATCTGACCACTATCAGAACTTCTAACCACCTTCAAAGCTAGTCAAGCAATACAGGTCTAGACAGTTAAATCATCATTTGTATCTGGGCTCTGAAATCATTGACAGGTGGCAACCCCATCAATATGTGTCTGAATATAAATTTGATCCTGAAATAATTTCTGCCAATTAATTTTCATACTAGAATCAGTAAATCAGGTCACAATCCAGACACTGTGAACGGATTAGGCTGGTCATACATTACACGATTAAACTGAGATTTGACCACAACGATTTTGTTATATAATTGGGTAAAAGATGTACTATCAGTGGTCAGGTATTCTCCACATCTGCATTTTAGATCAGAATACATTCTCCTTTGTGGATCTGCCATAACACACATGACATAACATGACAGGCAGGTGGCAATGTGTGAGCAAATATGTGTAATATCAACACACTATATATTACAACTAGATTATGCAGACCATTTAGTGTGATTTAATGCAAGCTCTCCAATGTTTTAAGATTTAATGAGAGCTCTTCCATTTTATTTTTGCTGAATGTATTGTTGATTTATATTTTATATTTGAACACCATTTGTGCATGTCTGAAGCTCTGTTTAGACGTGCCTTGAACATGTTTCCTTCTTCCTGTATTTGACCTGACCCTGATCAGACCATAACGCATTGAGTCTAAAAGAGATAATATTCTTATTATTACAAAATGAGTACAATGGACACATTGGAATAAAAAGGGCTAGTCAATAACAAGTGTCCATCCCTGAATTTCAAAATGTCTTCCCTTTTCTCCCAGAACATGCTCAGAGAAAAGGTAGATGTAGGGTTACCTCTGAAGGGGAAGGTGAGATTTCAAACTACGAGCCTCTGCCTGAGGGAAAGACAGATTAACTCAGAAGGCTTTAATATTTGAGCTGAAAATGTATTGCGTCTCTCTGTCTCGCTCTCTCTCTCACTCCTTTGCTCCCTCTCTCAGCAGTTTGAGTCTCTCTTGCTGAAGGGGAGATGCCCTCGTCCAGAGTTTGCCGTTCTATACATTGTGACAGCTCTGCTCACAGAGCAGAGGACACACTGTGCAAATGTAAATGATTGTGGCCTCAGCTGGTGTGTGTGCGTGTGCACGTTAGTGTCTTCACTAGAGATACAGCAGCCAAATGGGGTGTGTGTGAGTCTCGTCTGGTGTCTGCCTGTCCGTTAGTCTCTCAGTCCGTACATCTCTATATGGAGACATTTTATTTGACAGCATTGCTTAAGAATGATCCACAAGCCAATGTTATTATTCACTCTGTCATGGAACCCACCTTTCCCTACAACTCCCGCTCACCTAACTCAGAGCCACAGACTGGGCTCAGAGAATACATTATCTGTTGTTCCTATTGCAATAACTTCAACCGCTCTCCTGTGTTGACGTTGTTTTAGTAGCTCATGACAATTGGTTCAACTGGACATGGATACAAGCTGTGATATACGATACATGTCCAAAAGGTCTAGCAGCTGGCAAATCCTGACAAAGAGGATTAGGCTTGACAAGCACCCTGGTCTGGCCAGCATCTCCGGTGCCAGTGAGTTGCATGATACGTGAAAGGCCTAAAGAGATGCCACATTGAGGCGCCCCCTAAAGGCTAGGAGTACCAGTTTTGTGGTCCAGTTGGTTGTGCACAATGCATGCAATGACATGGGTAGTGGGCTTGTTAGACAATGAGGCCACCCATACAAAAGTGTCTGCAAGACTCTGAGGTTTAAGCATCTGAAATGGCATATGTTATATTATCGTTATTATTGATATAAGGACCATTTTGTGGTAGCGTACCATTGACAGTTTGACTGCAAGAGCAAAGTAAAAATGTTTTGTTGCCATTTTTCTTTTTTTGTGCAGGTAAAATACCTGCTGGTTGTAAATGGCTGTTTTGTCCATCTACACAGTGTATAATAGGTGTAGAAGCATACCTTACAGACAGTGCTATTCTAAAAGCCTTATATTACAATCCATGTTCTGTTCGACAGTACAAGCTGAGATATTGTTTTGTTCCATCTAAAGCGTTTTTTTCTCACCAGGCTCCTTTAATTTATAATGCATACTTTTTAAAATGTCATTCTCCATTTACCTTTGGACATGGGACCTATGTGCATGCTGCTGAGTGTGTTGGTGCCCTCACTCCCTTTCTGCTTCTCTCTAAACACGCATACACTAACACACGTGTCTCTGCCGTTCATCTCCCTAGAGACACTCTGCCTCTGTCCCAGCTAAGTAGTGCTAATGTGCAGATACGTTTGGTTGCCACCCCCCGTTCTGTCTTTCTCTCCATCCGTCTCAATCCCCCTATTGCTTTCTCCAAGTGTTGAGCTGAGCATACATGTTTGAGGACTTAATGAAGAGTATGAGCAAACATTATATTCCAAAAACAAGATAAAATAATGGAAGCTATTTTAATAAAGTTCCCAGGGAACATGGAACGACGTTTTGATTTGGACATAGCGGTGAGTATAAGCATACATTGTACAGTAGAGGAAACGATTATTTGATCCCCTGCTGATTTTGTATGTTTGCCCACTGACAAAGAAATCAGTCTATAATTTTAATGTTAGGTCTATTTAAACAGTGAGAGACAGAATAACAACACAAAAATCCAGAAAGTTAGAAATTAATTTGCATTTTACTCAGTGAAATAAGTAGTTCTGTAAATTTGATAAAATAATGGAGGTTATTTTAATAGTCAGTGTAACATGAAGCAGGTAGCTTTTGAAGTAGGTTTTAATGTACATTACCAAGGCTGAGATCAAAGATAAAATTACCTCCAAATGGTTGGCATCCTTGACAGATAAGCAAAACAACGATATGTATTAAACAACACAGGTAATGAGTATTATTGTAATTTTTCTGGAATATATTGTATTTTATTAATGATTTTAGGGAATCTGAACAGCACTTAATACTGGCTATGTCCATGCTTTCGGACATTGTTTTGCTGGTCATGTGTCTGTCTTCTGAAAAAATAAATAGAAAATAGAAATGTAAACTAACAATATATTCAGACGTGATCAAATCTATTGGTAGTCTTACAGCTCTTTGAAATAATCCTTCATTCCTCCTTTAATGTGATGAAATTAAAAGCTACTGTATAATGTATACTTGCATGCAAGTAAAAAGAGATAAGTAGTCACACTGCTGTTTGGTATCCTTGCGTGCACCACACTAAACATGGACCAGAGAAATCAAAGGAGAGTGTTCTTAGTAGATAAGGAAAAAATATAGACAAACAAAGTAAAGGTAAAGGCTACAAAACCATCTCCAAGCAGCTTGATGTTTCTGTGGCAATAGTAACAAATATTATTAAGAAGTTTAAGTTCCATGGAACTTGGAACTTTCCTGGGTGCAGCTGCAAGAGGAAAATCAACCCCAGATTGAACAGAAGGATAGTGAGAATGGTAGAAAAAGAACCAAGAATTACTGCCAAACAGATACAAGATGAACTCAAAGGTACGTCAATGTGTCAGATTGCGTCATCCTTCACTTTTTGAGTGAAATTGGCCTCCATGGAAGAAGCCCCAGGAGGACTCTACTTTTTGAAAGAATTTTGAAAGAATACATCACCATATAAAATAAGGCAATTGAGACAGCTAGAAAAAAAAACTTTTTAGTCAATTAATCTCTGATAAACATAATAATACCAGGAATCTCTTTTTAAAATGTACAGTCTTATAAATCCATTCCATATGATGGTCAGTCGTTATCTTAAGAAGAATATCCGAAAAGGCTGAACCTCCATCTCTAGCGTCTCTGAGAAGATGCAAAATCTTCTTGGACTCTTTTGTCCTAGTTGACATAAAGATGCTGAAAAAGTTAATATCACACCTTAAGTAGTCTGCATGTTCTCTTGACCCAATCCTTTTTTTTTTTTTTTTCTGCATAGATGAGGAAATACTAACAGTTGTCAACTATTTTCTTTTTACTGACACTTTTCCTACTGCACTTAAAAGTGCCTTAGTAATATTGCAGATTTATATATTACACTAGACCCTGTGTTTTAAGCAACTCTTACTTTCATCCAGTTAATACAGTTCAATGATCATAAGTGTGCATGTTCCCGTCTGGGTTCCAAACACAACATAGTACAGAAACAGCTCTCCCAAAGGTTGTAATCAACCTAGGATTCTTAGGATAAACACAGACAATAAAAAGCTGTCTATTCTTGAACAATTGGACCAAAGTGAACTCTTTGACAGCATAGATCGCCAAAATATTCTAAACAGCCTTCAAATGTGGGTTGGAATATCTGTTTCAGTTTTAAACTGGTTTAATATGTACCTCACATGCAGAAACTCTTTTGTTGCCCTTGGTGATTACAAATCAGAGACAATAATGATTATGTGGAATTTGTGATAGAAATCTATCAGGATTACATAAAACAGGTAAGATAGAGATCACATCATTCTTTAACGAAATAACAGTTTATTTATATATTTGCAAATAAAGACAGAAAGATGCAAGAGATCACAAGATCTTTCTGTACAGTTCAGGAACACCTGACATTTTGGTCTGAATCAGCCTAGGCTTGTTCCTTTAATTAGTTTAGCTCTGTATTAGCACATCTTGCATTTTCCTACTGTCTACATACATGGACTCAGTACTTCACTATCAACACAGTAGGTAGCTAGTGATTTTTCACACTCCTATGCAATGGTATAATTTATCAATACATCAGCTTAGTACATTTCCACAATAACTTCCACAAGGTTCGATTTTTGGTCCTATACGATTAAACATATACAGCTGTGGCCAAAAGTTTAAAGAATGACAAGTATTGCTTTACACAGCTCATTCTTGCATAATCAATTCTTGGCGTTTTTCAAAACTTGTGGGTTTTTGTTTGTCCACCTGCCTCTTGAGGATTGACCACAAGTTCTCAATGGGAATCAGATCTGAGTTTCCTGGCCATGGACCCAAAATGTGATGTTTTGTTCCTCGAGCCACTTAGTTGGCCCACCTTTTCCCTATGGCTTGTCTCCAAACTGTTCTTGGATGGTTGGGAGTAGTAGCTCTCAAAGGATGTTTTGGTACCATTCTTTATTCATGGCTGTGTTCTTAGGCAAAATTGTGAGTGAGTGAGTCCACTCCATTGGCTGAGAAGCAACCCCACACATGAATGGTCTCAGGATGCTTTACTGTTGGCATGACACAGGATAGTAGTAGATAGTAGCGCTCACCTTGTCTTCTCCGGACAAGCATTTTTCCGGGTGCCCTAAAAAATCGGAAAGGGGATTCATCAAAGAAAATGACTTTACCCCAGTCCTCCGCAGTCCAATCCCTGTACCTTTTGCAGAACATCAGTCTGTCCCTGATGTTTTTCCTGTAGTGAAGTTGCTTCTTTGCTGCCCTTCTTGACACCAGGCCATCCTCTAAAAGTAGTTCCCTCACTGTGTGTGCAGATGCACTCACACCTGCTTGCTGCCATTCCTGAGCAAGCTCCACACTGGTGGTATCCCGATTCCGCAGCTGAATCAACTTTAGTAGACGGTCCTGGGGCTTGCTGAACTTTCTAATGGGCCTTGAAGCCTTCTTCACAACAATTGAACCTGTCCTTGAAGTTCTTGATGATCTAATGAATGGTAGATTTAGATGCAATCTTACTAGCAGCAATATCCTTGCCTATCAAACCCTTTTTGTGCAAGGCAATGAGGACTGCACATGTGTCCTTGCAGGTAACCATGATTAACAAAGGAAGAACATTCATTTAAAGCCCCATCCTCCTTTTAAAGCTTCCAGTCTGTCATGCAGACTGAGTTAGAATAACAGAGTGATCTCCAGCCTTGTCCTCGTCAAAACTCTCACCTGTGTTAACGAGAGGGTCTCTGACAAGTTGTCAGCTGGTCCTTTTGTGGCAGGGCTGAAATGCAGTGGAATTGTTTTTGAGAGGATTAAGTTCATTTATATGGCAAAGAGGGACTTAGCAATTAATTTTAATTCATCTGATCTATCTTCATGACATTCTGGAGTAAATGCAAATTGACATCATAAAAACTGAGGCAGCAAACTTTGTGAAAAATAAATGTTGAGTGTTATTCTCAAAAAAATGTGTTACGGCTTTACATACTTCCTCTTGGTACCATAATTAGAAAGCATGACATTAATTGTCACAGCTACGCTGATTACACCATTTTACATTGGTGCCCCCTGATGACATTAGCCCCATACATTAAATGACAGTCATAAACTTATGGATGGCACAAAATGTTTTGCAAATAAATATGGACAAAACATAGGTTTTGATTATTGGTGCCAGTGTCCAATGAGACGTAATTTAATTTCTCCTGATCTACACTCAACAGATGATTATAGACGATGACCTGAAGTTTAAGGCCCATCATACAACTGACAAAAACAGCTTAATACCGTTTCTCTCCCAGGCAAATATTGAGAAACTGCTTCAAGCATTTATCACCATGAGACTTGACTATTGCAACACTCTACTGTCTGGAGACAAAGTCTGTCAAACTGCAATTGATTCAAAATGCAGCCGCATGTGTTTTTACCAATGCCAAACAAAATTGAGTTGTTGTTTTAGTGTAGACAACATTTCATGTCATGTAATTACTTGTATAACACTTTGAAGCAATCTTTCTGTCTTTGATTCATCCACATTTAAATGTTTAGACAGAGAGGCTGGGGTACACAGTTTGTATTTCTGTTTGTGTGGTCAGTAGGAGGTCAGACCGTGAGAGCAGCACAGGAGTTAGAAAAGTGAGTTTTTAGGATGTCCTTTACTATTTGAGGAGGGGAGCTATCATGCCCCGATCACACCCCGATCACACTCCTATCACGTGCTTATCATGCCACTATCCCGCCACCCTCTCACAACCAATGGTCAGCAGTTACGGCCCACAGGACGGATTCAAGAGGGTTGTGAAGCAATAGTGTAGGATCAGAAATTAGCTTGGTGGGAAGGCCTAATATTGTTATACTGTATAAAAATGTGTGTCCGATGCTTGGAAGTCGGTTGTTTTGCAGACCAACATGGGTGGATTGCTCTGCAGAGTTGATTGCTCCAGCACAGCTTTGAAGCGTTGAATTCAAAAACTGGGGAATTTCTGCCACCACAATAGCACCTAAAAAGTGAAGAATTTGCTAATGGCAACCCTCCAAACAACTTGTAGTTATATAGGTGGCGTATAATCACAGTTTTAGAGACTTTGTGACCCCAAGATCCAACTAATGTCTACAATTCTCCAGCTTTGACCCTTGGAGATTTTATGTTCCCTCTAACCATCCTCATCATTGTGTGTTGGGTCAATATAGACACACATCTTCTTAATATCTCCAGTTGATTTTAACTTTTTAATTATTGCCTTGATGGAATTGGACATGTTCAAATGTTGAGCTATTTTATTATAGCCATGAATGATGACTATCAGAATTTGGCCTGTGTGTCACTTCATATTTATACCCCAATGAAAGAGTAAGTCATGGCTTATGTTCATAATCACTAGGGTGAACTTAAGAATGAAAAATACATCAGTTCGATTTGACACAATCAAATTAATAACAAATGATTCTTTCTGAATATTTTGAAAAAAAAAAACAATAGTATAAATATCCAAAAAATATTCACAGCCTATTTTGGTAATATAAATATAAATGGGGGACACTGTAAATATTAAGACAGTAGCTCAAATAACTGCACACTAATACATTCTTCAATCCGTATTTGAACGTGTTTCACCAAGCAGGAAATAATTCCCAATATTTCCCACCAACCACTGCGTTTTAAATCTGTTGTAAAGCTTCTTCAAACATGTATGGTTCAATATCAAAACGTAGGATGATTAAAAAAAAAAGTGATGACAAGCCATTGTGCTGCTTATTGTACAAAAGACATCGAGTGGCTCTATCGATCCAAGACAACGCGACTACATATACAATCTTGACATGACTAGATACATTGTTCAAAAAAGTTATGTTACCCTTCCTCAGATCTGTGCATCAACACAATCCTGTCTTTGAGCTCTACTGACAATTCCTTCAAATGCATTAATTGTTTTTGCACTGACACACAGTCAAATATACAGGTGTGTGCCTTTCCAGATCATGTCCACTAAATTGAATTGGACTCCCATCAAGTTTTAGAAACATTTCAAGGATGATCATGGAATGAACAGATGGCAGCTAAGATAAGTCAAAAAGTCAAAAAGTCTGAATAAACAACTCTTTTAATATCATATTGTGAAAATCAGGCTGTAGTGAAGAAAAATTTGGAAAATGGGAAGGGGTCTGAATACTTTGAATGCACTGTAAATTAGCCAAAGAATATACAACACTAGCAACACTGTTGCTAGTTGTAATTAGTGCCGTTTGATGTTGACAACGTTTGGTCAATGTACACGCATCATTAGAGAGAGATGGATGGTGTGAGGGGGAAGGGAATGACCACAGAAGTACAGAAAGATAGGAGGCTCATTCTCAGTTACACTGTTTCACATGGTCAAGTCCATCTTTAAAGGCCAATGATTCTGTAATAGTACTGCAGTCTGACTAGGGGATTTCTGACTGTAGTGAGTTGAATGGCAGTCCTGGAAAAGAGTTAGACCTGTGTAAATAGATGATCATCATTCTGTTGCAAAGTGGACTGGGAGCAAGGGAAACAGCGTGTGCTGGGTTGTGGGTGTGTGTAAAATGGAGAGGAAGTGTGCATGTTTTGTGTGATAGTCCAGCATTGGGGATGTGTGTAATAAAAAATAAATCTGAAGTCCCTTGCAAGTCAGACAATATATAAAAGTGTTTATTCAATTAAAAAAGGTGTAAGGATTTACTTTTGCCCTTTTTGGTACAACAAATGCTCAGTCTGATGTCCCTGAAATGCTCAGTCTGGTGTGTTTGAATTGCTCAGTTTTTTTAAGAAAGTAATGTGATGCCCTCCTTCTTTAAAACAGCTCTAGGTAGGATTTCTTCAGTAAAAAACGATTACTATTAATAGTAATTAAATAGAGCCCTTATTTCTATTTGCCCACCGCATCTCAAACACTATTTAATCTAAATGTGAACAGCATTTCATCAAAACACTTGAACCCCCAACCATTTAATAGCGTATTTCAGTATTACTAATCAGGTTGTTCCCTGGGGTTTCCCTCCAGGACCACGAATTTCTGGGGCACCCCAGTTTAAAAACAAGCTGCTCTCGACATCCCGAAGCAACTGTAACGAGAATTAATTGTTCAAGGACGCTCTACAAATAAGATGAAACTTGACTGTTTTTTACCGTTGCCAAGTCTCAGATCTATTTCTGTAAAATGCACAAATTAGCCTCTGAAGTGAGGCAGCGTTCGATGGCACAAATTGTGAGTCCACACTAGCTGGAGTCCATCAACCTATGATCAGATTGTGGCGAAAAGGGCAGTGAAAGGTCAAATTTGGCAAAAATGCTAAAGTTAAGGCTTTAAACTGTAAAACTAGGCAATGCCCCATCATACACATTATTTCATGAGAGCAAATACTATTAAAATAAAGAAAATCCTGTCAAAAAATAAATCTTTATAAATATCTTTATAAAATAAAGATAGAATGTAGTTATTGCCCTCTCTACTTTTCTATTTGTCTTTTTCTTTTTGTTCTCTTTTGTTGTACATACTTTCCAGTTTAAATGTGTTACCAAATGTTAACAAAAAAGAAGGCAGTGATAAAATGTACACATGTTCTAGGCACACCTACGCAATATCGGAGGCCAGATTTATCCACACATGTCACGTCTTGGCACGGCCGGAAAATGCCCTCTCCCTGTTTTAAAGCATGTTTGTTGTTATTGCCCTCACCTGTCTTCCTTATTACTGTCCCTATTTAAGTTCCTTTTTTCCTCTTGTATGTGGTTATGTCATTATTTCTGTACTTCTGCCACTGTTACATTATTTCTGTTTTTATGTATGCTTTTTTGTTACTTTGTTACTTCTTTAAATAAAAGTCATCCATTCTCCCTGAGCTTATTTCCTGCTTACAATATTTCACTGGGTCATCTGTTTCCAACATCCGTTGTCACTCCCCACAATCTGTCTGAATACAACAAGAATTAGGAAGAGATATGTGAATGATCCAGTCTTCTTATCCATTGTTTGCAACAAGGGCTGTTAAGTAATACAGCAAGACAATACAGCTAAGACATTATGCTTTTGGTCTATACTGCATAGTAAGGTCTGTTGATCAGTAGGATAGACATCAAATTCTAGTCTAAAGCAGTGAAAAGCAAAGATTGTGAAAACGGTCTTTAGACATTTCTGCACACTTTCACAGTGGCTGTACTCAATACTAATTCTCTAGAGGCAAATAGCACCAGTAAATATAGAAATTACAATGTAGTCCGAATAGGAGAGAAGCAGTGAATACAATTATAAATAAGGTAGCTACTAGTAACTCACACCCCCTTCCAGAATGGGTTTGAATCCAGCCGTTTGCTCTGTAAGCAGACTCACATAGACAGACTTTATTCTACCGGTCTTGTCGAATCCTTTGAAACAAGAAAAAAGGTATAAGTGGTGTGGATGCACCCATCTAATTTGAAAACGAAGCATTTAGATACACTGCATGTAGGAGGACATGCCATGCATCTGTTATGCCATTTTATGATACCACCTCCCTATTACAAGCTGACTCTGGCAAATCTAGTTCTCTGTAAGACATACAGCTCTTGCAGCACCTGCAGCTACCCAAAAGCTAATAGCTAGATATTAATATTTAAAGGCTTCGGGATGGATCCAAAGATTTTACATGTGCGTGAGAGCACCCACTCTCAAAGCTTATTTTCTGGCTTGGACCAAAAAATTCCAGAGTTCAGTCATTCAATATTCACTGCTGTTCGGAAAAACATAGACCAAATGCTGAGCTGTGTTGTCGTGGATAGTGTCGTTCCGTCTCAATTTATAAGACACATTTAAATTGCTCCAAGTCAAAGAGCTGAAAAGTGGCATCTATTTTCAATGAGCTTCTGTCCTTTCCCCTATTCTCTGCTGGAGGTTCCATTGACTTTTCGAATTGAAATGAAATTCATTGAAAGGAAAATGCAGGGGTGATTATGGTTGAAACACTAGTGTGAAGGAAAACGCTTGGTGTTGTTGTTTATTTTCATGCCTTTGCATCTTGCCAAGATCTTGATTTAGGGTGATTCTAATGCACTGTGTTAAACTAATGTGCTAGCGGTTTCAGCTATAGAAAGAGAACCTGAGAATTTCTGCCCAACTGCCTCACATAAAAGATTAAGAAATATTTTGTGTGTTTGTGATTTGTCTGTGAGTGCTTATGCATGTGCGAGTTTGTCAGTGTCTACGTGTGTGTTTACTGCACATTTTGTTGTGTGTCTGTGTGTGTATGAGAAGTGATATATTACATTGCCAGTCCATCAGTCTTATCCCTAAAGCCTTGGGTGACAGGTGAAGGCCACTGATGTTGTTTTTGCAGTCAAGGCAAGAAAACGTACATTCTGGGAGAGGCAGCTGCAGATGGGGTGTATTGCAGACAGTTAGCATAACTAGGAATTATAGGGAAAACACTAGTCTCCTGCCTTCAATCTACAAGGAAGCAAATAAGCTTCTTTTGGAAGTGATGAAATGTTTTTTAAATGTAATTTAGATGATCTTGATGGATCTACACCAAAACATTGGCAGGTGCCAGTTTCAATCTTAGAAAAAAACTAAAACATTTTAGAGATAGACTAAGGGCTATGAAAAGAAAATTTAAAAAAATGCTATAAAAAAACCCAGTGACCAAGGATCAGTATTCAGTCAAAACATACAATACCTCACATAGGAAACTGTGCACTGAACAGAACTAAATAGTGGGGCTGATGAGAAAATATGTGACCAGAGTTCTGGTGATTGTGATCTGAGGAGTGAGGTGCATTGAGGTGATTAGGAGAGTGATGTCAATTCATTGGATTGAGAAAGTGAGGTGCGGGGGTGGGAGCTGGGTGCAGGGGCTTGGGAAAGTAAGGGAGTGCTGCATTCAG
Organism: Novumbra hubbsi; assembly: GCA_016801125.1. Classification (NCBI taxonomy): domain Eukaryota; kingdom Metazoa; phylum Chordata; class Actinopteri; order Esociformes; family Umbridae; genus Novumbra; species Novumbra hubbsi. The sequence continues at coordinate 40,135 of JACXGK010001673.1, forward strand.
TAGGTGCAAGAACAGGGAGTGAACAAGACCTGACAATAGGCCTATGTTGTTTTTTTTTGTTGTTGCATCAAATGAATAAACTAATCTATCTACTTGCAAAAACTCGGACATTAATACAAACAATTCAGAAAATCATCTTCAATGCAGGGATTTCTCTATGAGGATCCCTTACTTCCAAGAAATTAGAACAGACACTTTTCTTATTCAGTTGTTCTGATGATAAATGTGCTTTGTAGATTCCCCTTCTGTTAGAGTTATTCTCCAAAACAGATTGTTCAGATAAAAACTCTTCTGGTTGAACCCTATCCCTTTTGAGTGTGTAGAATGAAGTTTCAGTGAACAAAAAAACAATTATGCAATTGCATCAATTCCCATCTGTTCCATTCCAATAATGTTTTTTAACTAGACTGTTCAATAGGTAATAAACAGTTACAGTAGCAGCTTGTGAAGTGTGCAGCATGTGTGTGTTTGCAGGGTCAAAAATGTGTGTTCATGTGTGGATTGCGAGTATGTATGAGTGTGGTCTATTGTGTGTCTACATAATATATTTATTACTGAGGTGATAGGGGAATATGTGACATTTAATAATCAATTCATGTAGATATTCTTTCACTTGTCGCCAATAATACAGTTTCACTCTAAGTTACCTATTGGGTAAATAATTCTACAAGTCAAGTTATGGTAACTGATATTGGCCCCTGTAATTCAAGGAAACATATACAGAGCAACAAGTTGGAAAAACCCCAAGAGCCTGTTCCTCTTACCTCTATCCCAGTCAATAAAAGTCAACTCACTTGCAGTAAATGCAAAATGGAAGCGAAGCTTTATATAAATCTCTTGATCTTGTAGTCGTTGTTGTGCCCTGCATGAACTGGGTAAACAAACGGTAGTTGCATTTTGTCTTAATCCTATATTTGAATCCTGCATAGGGCAACGTAACTTGCTAAATTGCTTTGGAACAAGGATGCACAACAGATACAAGGGGTTCAATAGTGGGGAACACTTTGACAAATCCTAACAATATGGTGGATATGAACCTGTTAAGCTTATCCAATCAACAGAACAACACTGTGTCACACGAAGAAATGTTAATCATTGCCGGCTCGACAACAACAGCTTAAGCCTAGTCCTGGACAAAAACAGTCAAGCATTGCTAGTATTTTGTTTGAGTTAGACCTTCAAGCTATGAACAGAAGGCATTTCCCATAACATTTTATTACAGCTGCTGTGTTTTAGAATGACAGTAGTATCAACCAATAAAAATTTTACTTGCAATGGGTACGGCTGTGCTGCAAAGGGCAAATGACGCTGTGGCAGGCATGTCAATAAGAGGAAATAGCTTGCCTTTCCCTTGTTTGGGCATGCTTTTCTGGTTTGTGCAGATTTTCCATAGTTTCTGTGATTATGTAGGCTACCATGTGCTTTTGAAGTAAGCTGAGAAGAAGCACTCAACATCAAGTCTAGGCTATGCTAAAATATATAAGGGTGATGAAGTAAACTGTTTAAACCGCTTTGTGCTCTAACCAAATTATGCACTTTCCATATCCACCTCCACTGTTCTCAGGCCTGTTTGATTAATTTATGATGTCAAACAAAAGCATTGATTATCTTGCTTCAAAGCTATATTATATGTAGTGCCCATGAATTTAATATGGGAGGTGGTGATTCTGTGATTTTTCTTGACTATTCGGTTTGATACAATGTTTTTGGAGGATATTTTTACCCACAGAAGGCCTATGTTCAATATCCACATTTCGCCATTGGGTATGACACACACATTGCTGGACACATAGAAAAACATGATGCTTTATGTCAACTACCCATGGTTCAGTTTAAATTGCCTTCCCCTCATTAGTGTAATATGTCTTTTTTAACTGACCAACGACCTAGTTATTCAGTCTATAGGAGGAAATAAAAATGGAGAGTGATGGTGTGATCGATTAGGGCAATCAGATAATGGTGTAGAATGGCGGCCATTATTGCTTGTCTGCTAATGGTGATAGGCTTGCTATTACAGCCGGTGCTTATGTAGGTTATGAGCCCATTTAAGTCTCATCATTAGCGTGCTGGTTAGCATTGGGTGGGTAATCAGTCAGATCTTAAAAGGAATGCTGTTTAATACATGGCATACTCCTTGAATAGCAATGTCCTAATTGACAAGACCAATGTATCTCTACTGTTACAATTACAATTATGGCTCCAAAATTACAACCTCTACTATAATTTGCCACTACAACTTCCTCCAGTAGTTTTGCTTTCTACGCCAAATCCTCATCACAATAACATCTACTATTAAAACAAAGTGCATGTATTATCAATAGCTGCAAAACATCTCATGCATATGGCTCTACTAACATTATTACTCTTATTATTATAATCACTAGAATGCTAACTGCATGTTTCATACTGCTAATTCTAGTGATTTGATGTCTGTTTGATGTTCAGTAGGGGCACTTTTCCCTCTCAATATCAAATCCCAATGTGGCAGGCATTGACAGGGACATTGCCCTGTGATTTGGATGAGATTTGTTGACAATGTGAGGGCACTATTGATCCTATGGCAACTTTTATAAGAGGGGTGTTAACCCGGTTGTCCTAGTGAACATTTCCTGTTTGGCCCTAATTTCGTCATGGCCATAATAATAATAATCCCGAACATCCAAGTTGCTTAATTTTTCCTCGGTTCCCTCTTGTCATAATGAATAAAAGAAAACTCTATTACTGCTGGCCCTACAATTACTTTCAACAACTTTAACTACTAACACTTCTAATACTACTAAACCTACTAAATTATTTTTTTACTTGTGTTAATGTCCCTGTAATTGCCCCACTACAACTGCTACTACTTCTATAACTACTAATTAAACAATTAGGCACAAAGGCTGATTTTATTAGCTACAACACATTGTAGTGTAGCTCAGTCTAGCTGTACTATTCCACAAAACCCTTAAATGCCTTATTGCCATGATAAACCTAGCTAACCTTGGTCTCCTATACCACAGCTATCAATCAATAAGCATTCAGGATTTGAACCACCCTGTTTACAATACTAGCTATACTACTAATACTACTAATTGCATGTATTATTCCTAGGTGTGAAACTTCTAGTTGTGGGGTCTACTACTGTACTATCCCCTTAATTGCACTAGCAGGAAAGAAAATGCATCAGCTTAAAAGAACAAATATCAGTCGCACTTGCACTCTATTAAAAGCATTTTGCCAATACTCTAAAGCTTTTCTGAGGGTAGCAGCGCAACAATAAATAACAGTATCATCTGCATATAAATGAAAAGCTGCGCTTTGATTATTTATTTTTTTCAAGCCATTTATATAAACAGTACATTAAAGTGGGCCCAGAACTGAACCCTGAGGGGTTTAAAGTATTTAAGTAACTACAATATTTCACTTTTAAACTATTATCTAGCTGTAATGCCAGCTAAGTAACTTACAGTATGTTTAGATGGATTACTGTATTAAATATTACATTTTAAAAAGTGTGGTTTACAATCCTGTCTTCCCCCACACATTTGAGTTTCCTCAACTCCCAAAATATAGGGCTCCCTTACCTCCAAAATCCCAATTTATCCACTGCCTGTAGCACATCCAAAATGTTTACTAATGCCATCGCTAGTTTCTGCCATTGCAATATCTGCACAACCTCTGCACTACTACTACTACTACTACTACTCACCGCATGTATCATACTTTTTATTTAATTCTATGGTTTTATCTACTGTCCATACATGGCACTTACATTGTTTATGTCACTGTTATTATGTAATTCGCCTTGTAACCACTTCTGCCACAACCTGACTTTTGCCACAAAGGTCATCTCTCACTTCCATTATTCTGACAAAGGCCCGCCTCTGTTTACACCGTGGTGGTGCATGTTTGGACCTTTCGCAGCATTGATTGCTGTGCATTGCTGTCACAGGCATTGTCTTCATGCCAGGGTGGACTTGCAAGTTTGCTAGGCAATGTATCAAAATACAAAACATATTAATCATGGCTCATTCCCATCTTGAAGTAGTCTTGGTTGCCATAATAGGGAGCTGAGAGTTATTTATACTCTCCACCCAGCGGAATGTTAGATGTTCCTGTGTGCAGCACTAGGTGTGGTGGCTCCGAGTGCCTTCCAACGGAGGATTGATTTTGAAATGTTGAGAAGAACTGTAGATAAAATAATGTTTTGGGTATATCTTGATTAAATAGCGTGAACGGGGGACAACTTTCTTCAAGATTCCCAACAAAAGAATGCTAAATCAGTAAGTAGGTACTGTACGTACCTGGGTAATCAAAGTATAACAAACTAAAAGAACATGGAAGCTTAAGGCCTATAAGGGTCTTTTTTTCCTGTATTCAAATGTAATGAAAATTAATTGGTTATTCATCATGGCACAACACAATAGTCAGTATACATAACAATGGTGTCTGAAGCTCAATATTGACAACTGGGCTGAGGCCATGTTACAGCCTTATTCCAAATTCAATTCATTTATATGTCAAAATTCTAAACATAATGCCCCATAATGACAAAGAGAAAACAAGAGATTTGAAAAATTAAGAAAAAATATATAAACATGTACATACGTTTACAAAGCCTTTGCTCAATACTTTATTGAAGCACCTTTGGCAGCAATCGCAGCCTCAAGTATTTTTGAGTATGATGCTATAAGCTTGGCAAACCTATTTTTGGGCACTTTCTCCCATTCTTCTTTGCAGGACCTCTCAAGCTTCATCAGGTTGGATGGGGAGGGTCGGTGCACAGCCATTTTCAGATCTCTCCAGAAATGTTCAATTAAGGACATTGACAGAGTTGTCCCGATACCACTAACTTTGCCCAATTTGAGGTCCATAGCACTCTGGAGCAGGAGCTTTCCATCAAGGATGTCCCTGTACATTGCTGCATTCATCTTTCGCTCGATCCTGACTTGATGATGCCACCACCATGCTTCACTGTTGGGATGGTATTGTCTAGGTGATGAGTGGTGCCTGGTTTTCTCCAGACATGGTGCTTGGCATTCGAGCCAAAGAGTTTAATCTTTGTTTCATCATACCAGAGAATTTTGTTTCTCATGATCTGAGAGTCCTTCAGGTTTCTTTTTGGAAACTCCAGACGGGCTGTCATGTGCCTTTTACTGAGAAGTGGCTTCCATCTGGCCACTCTACCATACAGATCTGATTGGTGGAGTGCTGCAGCAATGGTTGTCACAAACCGATTGAGGGGGATTCAAACACACCCTGACAATCAAAGAAAAAGACAGAAATCACAGGCTGTTACAATTTGCCTGAAATCACAGCCACTCATAATGTGACTCAGCAGTATGTATGGCCCCCACGTGCCTGAATGCACTTCCGACAACATCTGGGCATGCTCTTGATGAGACGGTGGATGATGTCCTGAGGGATCTCCTCACAAACTTGGAAAAAGACATCAGTGAGCTCCTGGACAGTCTGCGGCACTCCTTGCCCACGTCGGATGCCCCAATACACAGACGTTATTGTATATGACCATAACATGTAAGAAGTCCTTAGAAGATGTTAGCTTCTTTTTTGTCACAAGCCTAACATTAAAATGTGTTCCTGGGTCCACCCAGACTGGTCAGAGAACCAGAGATCAGGGAAGCCTACTAGCATGTAATCAAATAAAGTCAAATGTAATTTTTATCATAGGTACACTTCAACTGTGTAGACGGAATCTAAAACAAAAATCCAGAAAATCACATTGTATGATTTTTAAGTAATTAATTTGCATTTTATTGCATGACATACGTATTTGATACATCAGAAAAGCACAACTTAATATTTAGTACAGAAACCTTTGTTTGCAATTACAGAGATCATACGTTTCCTGTAGTTCTTGACCAGGTTTGCACACATCCTGCAGCAGGGATTTTAGCCCACTGGGAATTTTGGTTTCGGGGCTGTCACTGGGCAATACGGACTTTCAGCTCCCTCCAAAGATTTTCTAATGGGTTCAGGTCTGGAGACTGGCTAGGCCACTCCAGGACCTAGAGATGCTTCTTACGGAGCCGCTCCTTAGTTGCCCTGGCTGTGTGTTTTGGGTCGTTGTCATGCTGGAAGACCCAGCCACGACCCATCTTCAATGCTCTTACTGAGGGAAGGAGGTTGTTGGCCAAGATCTCGCGATACATGGCCCCATCCATCCTCCCCTCAATGCGTTGCGGTCGTCCTGTCCCCTTTGCAGAAAAGCATCCCCAAAGAATGATGTTTCCACCGCCATGCTTTACGGTTGGGATGCTGTTCTTGGGGTTGTACTCATCCTTCTTCCTCCAAACACGGCGAGTGGAGTTTAGACCAAAAAGCTCTATTTTTGTCTCATCAGACCACATGACCTTCTCCCATTCCTCCTCTGGATCATCCAGATGGTCATTGGCAAACTTCGAAGGGGCCTGGACATGCGCTGACTTGAGCAGGGAGACCTTGCGTGCGCTGCAGGATTTTAATCCATGGTGGCGTAGTGTGTTACTAATGGTTTTCTTTGAGACTGTGGTCCCAGCTCTCTTCAGGTCATTGACCAGATCCTGTCGTGTAGTTCTGGGCTGATCCCTCACCTTCCTCGTGATCATTGATGCCCCACGAGGTGAGATCTTGCATGGAGCCCCAAACCGAAGGTGATTGTCATCTTGAACTTCTTCCATTATCTTATCATTGCACCAACAGTTGTTGCCTTCTCACCAAGCTGCTTGCCTGTTGTCCTGTATCCCATCCCAGCCTTGTGCAGGTCTACAGTTTTATCCCTGATGTCCTTACACAGCTCTCTGGTCTTGGCCATTGTGGAGAGTTTGGAGTCTGTTTGATTGAGTGTGTGGACAAGTGTCTTTTGTACAGGTAATGAGTTCAAACAGGCGCAGTTAATACAGGTAATGAGTGGAGAACAGGAGGGCTTCTTGAGGTCTGTGAGAGCCAGGAATCTTACTGGTTGGTAGGTGATCAAATACTTATGTCTGGCTCCCAGGTGTCTTTCATACTGGTAACGAGCTGAGATTAGGAGCACTCTCTTAACACTAGAAACGCCAGAGCAGGCAAATTTTACCCAGTGAAGAGGGAAAAAATTATATCTTTGCTCTCAATCAAATTCCAGGACCCTGCTTTTTTACTTTACTAAATAAACAACTGTTTATTTTATTTGACTCTCAAATAAAATAGTGTAAACTTCAATAATAATAATACATTTAGCTGCAAGCAGCAATTTGGGTTACTCCAAAAAATTGGGGACAATTGGAAAATGTACATGTGTACCGCATTCATACGCAAAATGCAATTGCTTAAGACTTACCTATTAGAGTATCCACTAATTACACACACCCATTAGATTAGCCACAAGGTACTTGAACTCCTCTCTGTAGGCTGATTCATCGTTGTCGCTGATCAGGCCAACCACCATAGTGTCGGCCGCAAACTTGACGATGGTGTTGGAGCTGTGCAGAGGGACGCAGTGGGTGGGTGAAAAGAGAGTACAGGAGTGGGCTAAGCACACAGCCCTGTGGGACACCAGTGTTCAGGGTCAGGGTGGAGGAGGTGAGGTTGTCTAACCTGACCGACTGGAGTCTGTTGGTAAGAAAGTCCAGAGTCCAGTTGCAGAGAGAGGGGCTGATCCCAAGGTTGTGGAGTTTGGTAACAAGTCTAGAGGGAGTGACCGCGTTGAACGCAGAGCTGAAGTCAATGAACAGCATCCTTACATATGAGTTGGTTTTGTCCAGATGGGTCAGGGCAGAGTGAAGAGTAGTGGAGATGGCGTGCTCGGTATGGGAAGGTCTTTATTTGTTTATAGGTGGTGACATTGTTGGTGCAGGTATAGATGTATTCCAGGACAGATGATGCATATGTATCAATGTCAATATGGGAGTCAGTAGTAGCCTAAGTTGCAAACAAACTCCAGTCTGTCTGTTGAAACTGGTGCTTTAGTGATAGGTCTGATCCCCCAGGCCACGCTTTGACTGTCCTCACTGTAGGTTTCACACGCTTGATGATGGGTAAATACTTATAAAGCATGAGAAGTGATTGGTGATCATACTGACCCATGTGGGGGAGGGGGGTGGCTTTGTAAGCCTCCGGAATGTTCGTGTACACATGGTCTAGTGTATTGTCTCCTCTTGTGGGGCAGAAGACATTTTGAAAGAATTTGGGGAAAACTGTTTTCAAGCTGGAGTGGTCGAAATCCCCAGCAACAATTATAGTGGCATCTGGATGTGACGTTTGTTGTTCTCTAATGGCAGCCTGCAGTTCTTTCATTGCTAGCTGAGCATTAGCAATAGGTGGAATATAGTCTGCTGTAACAACAATGGACGTAAACTCCCGAGGCAGGTAAAAGGGTCTACAATTAATCATAAAATATTCTGATTGGTAGAACAGTGACTCTCGATGAGGTTAGCATAGGTACACCACATTTTGTTCACGTAGATGCACAGACCACCACCTTTGGTCTTACCTGAATCTACTGCCGTTCTACCAGCGCGGAAAACACGGAGGTCCTCAAGGCTGGTTGCATTGTCCGGAGTGGTATTACTTAACCACGTTTCCGTGAATATCATTATGTTGCAGTCTGTAATCCTTCTCTGTGAGATGATTCTTAGTCGTATTTCGTCCATTTTGTTCACCAGGGACCGAACATTTGCTGAGAAAAGGCATTGGGAGAGAGGGTTGGAGTGGGTTGTGTTATAGCCTAGCTCGAAGACCACCACGCTCACCTCGCCTTTGTTTACGATCTCTTCGCCGCCTCTGGCCAGACCGGTCTTTACATATTGTAGTTGCTGCAATTCTTAGAGCTCGAAAACAGAGCAACACTGTATCAAAACACTTTGACACAAGACAAACGTTTCTGCCTTGACTTTGGATCCGTACAAGAAGCGCCATCTAGCGACCATTCCGTATCAGTAAATACGTCTCGGTCTGTTGACTCATGGGCAAATTTTGCCCCAACGGCGCTTTAGTGGGGTAACAATTGCTTGGCGCTTCTGGTGTTAGAGGGGGTGCTCCTAATCTCAGTTTATTACTTAAATAAAATACACCTATCCACAGAACAATCAATCAGATTCCAAACTCTCCACCATGGCCAAGACCAAAGAGCTGTCCAAGATGTCAGGGACAAGATTGTAGACCTACACAAGGCTGGAATGGGTTACAAGAATATCGCCAAGTAGCTTGGTGAAAAGTTTACAACATTTGGTGTGATTATTCCCAAATTGAAGAAACACAAAATAACTGTCAATCTTTCTTGGTTTGGGGCTCCATGCAAGATCTTCAATGATCATGAGACTGGTGAGGAATCAGCCAAAAACTACTCAGAAGAATCTTGTCAATGATCTAAAGGCAGCTGGAACCATAGTCACCAAGAAAACAACTGGTAACACACTACGCCATGAAGGACTGAAATCCTGCAGCACCTGTAAGGTTCCCCTGCTCAAAAAAGCACATGGCCCATCTGAAGTTTGCCAATGAACATCTGAATGATTCAGAGGAGAACTGGGTGAAAGTGTTGTTGTCAGATGAGACCAAAATTGAGCTCTTTGGCATCAACTCAATTTCGCCGTGTTTGGAGGAAGAGGAAGGCTGCCTATGACCCCAAGAACACCATCCCCACTTTCAAACATGGAGGTGGAAACATTATGATTTGGGGGTGTTTTTCTGCTAAGGGGTGGATGGGGCCATGTACCGTCAAATCTTGGGTGAGAACCTCCTTCCTTCAGCCAGAGCATTGACAATAGGTTTGGATGGGTATTCCAGCATGACAATGACCCAAAACACATGGCCAAGGCAACAAAGAAGTGGTCAAGAAGAAGCATATTAAGGTCCTGGAGAGGCCTAGTCAGTCTCCAGACCGTAATCGCATAGAAAATCGATGGAGGGAGCTGAAGGTTTGAGTTGCAAACGTCAGCCTCGAAACCTTAATGACTTGGGAAGGATCTGCAAAGAAGAGTAGGACAAAATCCCTCCTGAGATGTGTGCAAATGAATTAATAACTTATTTGAATATTTATCAAATAATGTATTCCATTGTGGTTTTCTGGATTTTTTTTGTTATTCTGTCTCTCACTGTTCAAATAGACCTACCAATAAAATGATAGAGTTAGGATTCATTTTAGGCACTAATACAACCAATTGGTGAATACATTCTGATTCCAGTACAAAATCTGAAAACCACATACATTTTTGGAAATCTAATAGTTTAACAAATCTCAATCATATTCATGGCATATATTTGTAAAGTAAAAACATTTTTTTTTTCTTTTTATATCTAGGGTTTGGAGCCAGAGGGGCATAAGCCACATTTAACACACACACAGGAGAGTCAAAACAAAATTTGACCAAAGCCCCATTTTAACAGTTAGGCCTTTGTTTGGAGCTTTGTTGTTTTATTCTTTATTGGTCATGATTTTACTTCTGTCATTTTGGCACTGAACAGTCATGTCATTTGATGTATAGATATATAGATATTTGCTCAAAATGTCACCACTGGTTCCAAATCCTTGTTATGTCAACCACCCTAATATATTTGTTTTAAAATACATCCCTGTAATCAATTACTTATATTTGCCATACCCATATAAATGCCACAAGGCGTGCAACCCCAAGTCTAAAACAAATTTACAGCAACCGTCAATATTGTACTGATTCATGAGCATTGGAACTCTCTTTTATCCTTAATTACCTAAGCAAGTAGCAACATTAGTTTAAAAGACAAACAAAACAACATGACAATGCACAACTATGACTGTAAACTCTAAGACATACAGGCACACACAAACATTTTGCTGTCCTCAATTTTTTGGGGACTGTTTTGGTCTATCAATGTATCAGTGTTGTGTTACTGGTTATGTTTTCTGTTGACCCCTTAGAAGAGTAGCTGACGCTTCAGCAGACCTACTGGGGATACCAATTAACCCAGCCACCAATGTACATTCTCCCCATAATTCCTTTGTTGTTACACTGAAATAAGCAACCTGAAAACAAATGTAAGTACTAAATCCTGGCCAAAAATCATAAAGAAGCCCACACTCTATATAAAAACTTTCAAAGCTTTTTCTGCTCTGACCTGAAAAGAGACTCAATTCTTCTACAGCTTTTGCTATTCCAAATCCTCTGTAAAATTGCCTAAGCCTGTTGGAAGTGTAATTATGGTAATACACGTTTTGTTTTGATAAATCATAAATCCAGCATAATAGTGCTGCAACAAATAATTGTCCTTTTGAGAAAATGAGTGAGGAATTAGATAACAAAATTAGCACCTGCAGCACAAGTGTAACTAGATCAAGACAGGCCCATGTTTGGCCCTTTTTCCCAATAGCCCATACCTCAACCCAAGACAAACATATATACAGTAATGTGAAACAACTAGGACACTTCATGAAACATGTATGTATATTTTTTTAATTATAGACTTATCAATATCTTCTTTGAAACAAGCCAAGTCAAAGCACAGATTGTAATCCTATTCGAGATGCTGTGGGGCTATTTGAAACGGGCAGTGCATGCAAGAAACCCCTCAAACATCACAGCTGCAAACATTCTGCATGGAGGAGTGGGAAAAACTTTCTCCCAGTTAATGTCAGAGACTGGTATACAGTTATAGCCAAAGGGGGCAATACCGGCTATTAGGGCATAGGGTGTCCTAACTTTTGCTCAGTGGGAAATGGCATCTTTGTAAATATTTTGTTAAATTAATGATATCATGGTTAAAATGTCATTGTTTTTGGTTCAATTACATTACCTTTATCTATTGATATTGTTTGAAAAAAAAGTTTGATTGATATATATGGTTTTTAAAATAACTAATATTTCATGGGGTGCCCAAATTTGTTTACATGCAGCTATCTTGCTGCTATTGTTTTATGAAGTCCCGTCATGTTGTGTTCGTCTTGTGTTTTCTTTTAGCTGCTCGTTTCAGCACCTTTCATTTATCGTTTAGTTTGTGTTGTTTGTTTAATTTGTTTGTTCAATGAACACGGATTGTCACTATTTTGGAATATGTCTGCATTTGGTTGTGTTATTACCCACACCTGTGACACTCCCCCATTTGCCAGACCCAAACTGTTTCTCTCTAGTCTCAATTTACCACTCAATCTACAATTAATACACACTCAAATCACCAATCACCCTGATGCCGACTTGATCTGTCCATACATCATGAACATCTGTGGAGGTGTGGCAGCTGCACTCGGGTTGCAAGACACTGCACAGTCATCACAGATATGATGGATGGGAAATGGAGAAAGAGCAGAGCCGCTTTCCCTCTGTCCTTGCCAACTCAGGCATAACATTGCTTAAAGCATGTCAGCCTCATTAATCAGTCATATTATGAATGGGAACAGCCACATCTAAATATTGTATCCGGATGTAAGCGAACAAGCAATCGTGAGCATCAACTTTGCATTAGTGTTTGTGTGTATGTTTTAGCAGTTGCATAACATACTTTCCTCTCCCACTAGGTCTGTGATGAGCAGCTATATTATACCTGAGACATTAAACCAAGCAAAGTTTTTTCACGGACGGTGACCTGACCCTTTCGAAAGCTACACTGTGTGTAGAAAACGAAAGCAATCTATATCTGCAGTCTTATTTCTTAACAGCACTTCCATAGCAAGAGAGATGGCATGTGTACCAAATGGCTCTCTTTCCCCTTTGAAGCACATTACCTTTCACCCGAGCCCAGTGGGATACAAACAAAATACACATTTAACCCATGCTACGCTAACAAAATGTGAACACACACCAAAATCAAGAATTTTATTCGGTCTTAGTGTACCAAATAATCTACAGCTGTGGCGAAAAGTTTTGAGAATGACACAAATTCCTCTGTTGCTCTGGGAGGATGTTTGGTACCATTCTTTATTCGTGGCTGTGTTCTTTGGAATAATGTTGAGTGAGCCCACTCTCTTGACTGAGAAGCAACCCCATACTTAAATGGTCTCTGGATGCTTTACTGTTGGCATGACAAAAGACTGATGGTAGCCCTTTTCCTCTCTGGACAAGTGTCTTTCCGGATACCCCACCAATCAGAAAGGGATTCATCAGAGAAAATGACTTCACCTCAGTTCTCAGCAGTTCAATTCCTGTAGCTTTTTGCAGAATATAATTCTGTCCCTGATGTTTTTCCTGAAGAGAAGGGGCTTTTTTGCTGCCCTTCTTGACACCAGGCTATCGTCTAAAAGTCTTCGCCTCAAGCAAGCTCTGCACTGGTGGGGCCCCAATCCCACAGTTGAATTAACTTCAGGAGACGGTCCTGGCGCTTGCTGGACTTTCTTAGGCACCCTGAAGCCAACAATTGAACCTTGTCTCTTTAAAATTCTTGATGATTCGATAAATGGTAGATTTAGGTGTTATTTAACTAGCTACAATATCCTTGCCTGTGAAGCCCTTTTTTTGCTAAGCAATGATTACATCACATGATTCATTGCAGGTGACAAGGGTTAACCAAGGAAGAAGAATGATTTCCAGGCCCACCCTTCTTTTAAAGCTTCCAGCCTGTTATTCTAAATCAATCAGCATGACAGAATATCTCTAGCCTTGTCCTCGTCAACACTCTGTGTTAACGAGATGATCACTGACATGATGTCAGCTGGTCATTTTGTGGCAGGCTGAAATGCAATGGAAATTTGTTTTTGGGGTTAAAGGTCTGCTTAATCAATGTAGAGGAAACACTCATACTGTAGGTTGTTACATCATCAATACATGCCAAAGCCAGCAAATGATGCTCTCTTGTCACGGCTGTTGTGCATGGCGAAACCAAATGCAGACATTTTATAAAGAAAAGGTGATTTACTCCAACACAAAGAGACAAACTAACACGAACTGTAAACGCAGAAATGAAAGGTGCTGAATGTATCAGCAAAATACATAAGCGGCCTACAAAGAAAACGTGTAGCGTATCCACATGAATTGAATTAAACAACTGAACTCAGCTGCTCTGACTGGGGAACCCACAACGGCATAGAGCAGGCTAGGGGCTCCCAGCCAGGACATGACATCTCTAGAGCATTATTCAGTCCAGTTGGCGAAATTTTCTCCGAATGGAAAGTCAAAAATCTGTTTTGACCAACTTAAACTGTTATGGACTAAAACCAGAGTGATGATATTGTGCAAAATAAAAATACATTTCTGTTTGCATATCTATGTATCAAATACAAATCTAAAGATCAATGTGATCCCTCCCATTGTTTATTCTACAAACGGTTGTTGAACAATCTGTTGTGCCCACTGTGTTCTTGGCACCTACTCCCACCCAACAGCACGCAAATACGCTACACCCAGTAGATCATTTTGGATTAGTATATTGTTATTTGTCAAATGGCAGCCCAACATCATAATCATGTCACTAAATAAGACCCTCAGACTATTTATCAGAATGTGCACAGGCTTTATGCTTTCTCATTCTTGTGAATTTATTCTAGCTAATTTAATAACTACATGCAATCAAACGTTAACTTCAATTTAATGGTTAAAGTAATCATTTATTCCACCATTTCTTGCGCCATTCGTGGATTACAAACTAGTAGACTGTTAACATAAAATAAAGTCATGATCTGTAAATCTTTTAGATTGTTGGACTACTCTGGATGGAAACATGGTTACTGAAAATGTTTAATGTGTTGGACCGCACCGGTTAGTTTGTTCTTTTTATAATACTGACCAATTTGTTGTATAACATGAATTCGAGCATGACAGTCAAGATGCAGTGCATAGTCTAATTGGGATGAAATAATTTTATAGGCAATGTTGCTGTGGTGGCCCAAGGCAAAAAAAAAATCTGATATTGCTGACTCTCCATAATGCCCTGACCTTAGGTATCATGGATCTTTGTCTGGCTTCCTACAGTGGAGGAAAAACTTACTTCATCCCCTGCTGATTTTGTATGTTTGTATGCCCACTGACAAAGAAATGATCAGTCTATTTTATTTAAATGGTATTTGATCAGTGAGAGACGAATTAACCCCCCAAAGAATCCAGAAAAACTCATTTAGAGTGATGGTAGAGTGATATACTCTGATATACAAGTGAAAAACTTGAGCCGAATGACAACCATATTGTGTTCACACAACCGGGCATCTGCACAGACACAGCAGACGGATGAAAAAAATATATTCAGCAGGGATTGAAATAATTCAATTTCACCCCCATTCAGATGGATTTTGAATCAGAGACCCAGTGCCATTAACAATGTAGTGACCTTCCCCCCCGGATGGAATTATTCATATCTCACAACCCCTCTTCTGGAACCTTTCAGTTGAACCTTCACCGGGATGTCAGGTCATGGAATTCCAGAGCCCCAAAAGTGCTTTTCCTTGTATGCCATCACTGGATTTGAGCAACAACTGGTTGGCCCCTCACTTTCCACAAGATAAATATGCCCCAGGGTAAAGAGGAAAGAAAGGGAGGTGGAAAAAGGAAGGAAGACAAATAAAGGGATGGCAGTCATTGGTACTCAGGTATGACCTTAATATACCATGGGGTAAAAATCTTCTGTTCTCCTTTATTTTGTTACATTTGCACACTGAAGACTGAAGTATTCAGAACAAGAATATGTTGCGCCCAAGACTATGCAGAATATTTGTTAACAGCGAACAGTGCCAACATTTACAATACCCACAAATCTGGACTATCTATTTATATTTTGATGGTTAATGTACTATGGCAGCTATTATTTTTCCAGGCTCAAACTAAAATGGCATATATTGGATGAATTTATTACAATCCCAAGCTGCAATATTACTTCAAACTCCTGCTAGAATAAATGTACACCCATCTACTTAAATAGCAGTTTCCAATAAGAGATTTTAATACACACTGTAAGTAAATGTCACTTACAGTGTGTGTAAGGTCCATGACATTCTTAGAGGAAAGGTGCCACATCACGTTTGCCTACCATCTTGCTGTGATGACAAATACCCTTTAAGTTATGTTATTTTCCAAAGCCACCAAGATGATCCAATAGATCTGCTGTAGATGATACAGACCTTGTGACGACCTTGAGGAGGAACTTAAGTTGAGCCTGAAATGGTGTCCTATTGCATACATAGTGTACTAGTACTGACGGGATCCCTCAGAGGTACGTAAGGAATTGTGTGCCATTGGGAAGTATCTAGTGACTTTGGTTGAATGAATGGCAGCTAACTAATAATAATAGTCAGAAGAATGCATTCACATCACTTGGAGTAGGGTGTCTAACCTCATCCACATTCCCCAGAATATGAATTTGTTTATCCTAGGCATTTTCCAACTAATGGTTGAGGTTAAGATCTGGGGAAGGGAAAGCTGTAACTGTACCACGTAAAAACTATATGCAATATTTTGTGAGGGCTGGATTCAAACTTCAAAATAATCACTGAAAATCCAATTGAACCATTGAAATCATAGGTTGTTCAAACTTGCGTGAATGTTATCAAGGCATCTAATAATGTGACTCAGTAGTGTGTACTGGAGCGAGAGTACTCTGGCGCACTTTGGCAGCAGTCTCTCCTGTTGTAATTTTATTCAATTGCCTGCCTTTTATCAGTCAATTGAAATAAGTGATAGATTCATGTTGATTAGTCTTAACAAATTTTCAATTGTTTAGATTTTATTTTTAATTTTTATGGTCTGATTTTACATATGGAATTCTTATTAAGTGGGGGTGCCCCCCACTTATTTTAATCTCACATATATATATTTATGTATTATTATAGCCACCCTAACTCCTCCAACAGTTATTTTACTAGGGAGACATCATAATGTCACATCAAAATGTGTCTTGTTTCCGATTGGGTTGCTTTTGTTTTGTAGAAGGTTTTGTTGCGAGGTTTAGGAAACATAACCACACTGGGGGAAGGTTAGTAAGCCGCACTGAATGCAGGTTGCCTAGCAACTTACGTAAGCAAACTTACCAGAATGAGGCCATGCTGGATCTAAAGTTTGCAAGTAATGCTAGCTAGCTACAGTAATCTTTATGCAGTTACAATGAAATGACAAAGGTAAGGCTGTAGTTATTTTGCTACCTTTTTGTCTTTTTTATGTGAGAGATACATAGCTAGCTAGCTAGCTAGCTAATAGGTTATATCTTTGTTTTTGAATTTTGGAGATGGCCAGCTAAGTACTGGACGATTATCTATGTTAAATTACTGCCAGTACACAGGTGGACACCATACACAGCTGGTAAAACAGCAACCCCCAGGCTTAAAAATTAGCACTCGCCAAATGTGGGTACATCTTTGTTGAGTAAATTATAGAGACTACAGGCCACACTGGTGGGTAGAACAAAATAATTTCCTACACGTGCTAGAGGAAGCAGCTGGATTGCTGTTACTTCAATCTGTTGGATCTGCGGCGCCACATGTGTCTTGCTTGTGCGTAGTATGTAATGCTAATTGCGTCTGTCAGCAAACAGCATCTTCTTTGTGATACAGGAGCTAAAACAATGAGGTACGTCTACTTGAAGATAGTTTAAGCTAACCCAGCCATCATGTGGAGGTTTATTGCTGGAGTGGAGCCTCCAACAAAGACAAACAAAACCATTCAGGCCAAGGAAACCACTTATACCATAGCTAATTATCTTGTACCCACCAAAGATCACTTAATCCACATGGTTAATTTTTTATATTGTTTTGTTAGCCTGTATTATTGTTAATACTTTTTAGTTAATTGATTATCTATTTGTGTTGCGGTTTGGATGAGATGGAAGGGCTGAATGTGGGGAACACCTACAGAAATGACATGAAGTATACATTGTTTATCTCGTCATCATGGCACCTGTCAGTGGGTGGCATAAATGAGGCAACAAGTGCATTTTGTTTTTCTCAAAGTTGATGTGATAGAAGCAGGAAAATGGGCAAGCGGATCTGAGAGACTTTGACAAAGCCAAATTGCTATAGTCTAGTGGAGTCCATGCCTTGAAAATCAATTAATAGTTATATAAATTATTTTATATATTAAGTCTTTAATAAATTGTATATCTTGCACCTAAAGGTCAATACCATGGAATTTATTAATTCTGATTATTTACACGTGAGTGTTGAAACAGTTTAATTAATGTTAGTGTTATTACCATTATAGTTGCACCCTACTTTTATATTGATTGAGAATCAAGACTAAGATGACATGCTAAATACTACTATTAGCAAATTGCGATAGTGAAAAGCAATGTATTATTTTGGCTGGTAACAAATCTTTCTGGCCAGTAAATATTTTTGTCTACCAGCCACGTTGGCTGGTAAGCCAAAAGGTAAGTTTTGGACCCTGGCAACCCCACTTTCCTTGGAATTGTACCTTTTCTAGTTTACTGCTGTGACACGGAAAATGTGAGAACTGGACTGATCTTGAAGGTGTCTACAGCATTTTCTGATACGACTAACCATTATCACCCAGGCTTGGTTAGGGTTTCAGAGGAATTATATTTACAACAGGTCCATGGACTGTAATATCTATTCGGACGATAGCGGCTCCCCACTATCCACCAAAATGCTAGCCTAGGGGCTAATCTCAATTCACTGCAAGCATTGGAGACAGTCGTTAGCTCTCTGCACCCTAGATCACATTCAACACAGATTAAATCCATCTCTTTTGCTCTGCTGAACACCCAATCTCTCAATAATAAATCACTACAAATACGTGATGCAATCATGGAAAAGGACATTGATGTGATGTGCTAAACCGAAACATTGCAGCAGCCAAACCACTTCCTTTTACTTATCCATCGGACTGCAATTATCTGCAAAAAGCTCCCCCCTTCAGTCGGTCGAGGTGGTGGGATTGCTGTTATCCACCGTAGTGGCTATAAGATGAAGACCTTCCAGACTTCCAGTGCTACATCATTTGAATGTCTGGCTTTTGGTCTGGCTGGTCCTGAACCTCTGCAAATTATTTAATCTACTATCCACCCAAACCGTCCTCTGTTTATCTCAGTGCAATCAAAGAACCTCACGTCTGTCTGCTCCATATCACCATGGTCACTATTGCTGGGTGATTTTAACATCCATGTTGACTCTGACATTTGTACTTTTGCTGATGATTTCCTATGTCTTCTGGACAGTTTTAAGTTCACATAACATATACAGTTTCACACACATAACATAGGCTATGCTCTGGATCTGATATGCTCTAATGTTTTTTCCCCCTCAAATATGCATGGCTTAGATCTTGCTATTTCTGACCATCTTGCCATCCTGTGGAATGTAGCTGCACCTCTAACTAAGCAACCTTAAATGCAGACCATTGCATACAGCAGGGGTGGGCAAATATTTTGGCTCGGGGGCCACATCAGGATTTTGAAATGAAATGGAGGGCCACATTTGTTTTTGTAATTTGTTAATCATAATTAATTTGGAGGCCAGAAAAGGGCAAAAGTTAAAACATACATTACATATGTACAGTAGATCCCATATAAGGTGTAAATAGTTACAATTCTGACTCAGATGTATAAGAATGGGCCAGTGAGTTGGTTTTTTAATTCCCCCCAAAATCATTTAATTACATTCCATGGGCCGGATGGGACAGCCTCGCGGGCCGCATTTGGCCCTCGGGCCGTAGTTTGCCCACCCCTGGCATACAGGAACATTAAGTCTGTCAGATCTGTTCTAGAAAACTTGCTTCAAACAAGCAACAGTATGGCTCTCTCTACCTCCTCTATTGAGGAGTTGTCGTTTCATTATGACACACTCCTCTCTTCTACCCTTGATGCTGTTGCCCCTCTGGAAACCAAGTGTTGAACCTTCGTTGTATCTGCTCCCTGGTTTACCCCTGAGTTGTGTTTGTTGAAGTCCACTGACCGTCAACCTGGAGAGGCTTTTTAAAAGGTCTGGTCCCTGAGTCCGCCTGGAGTCTTACAGTGAACATGGGCATGAATATAAGGATGCTCAAAACAAGGCAAAATCATTCTACTACTCCTACCTCATTAAACCAGCAAAGGAAACCCGAGAACTCTCATCTCCACTATCAACTGGCTACTTCAGCCCATGGATTCCTCCCCTTACCCTGGTACTGTACAACATTGTAATATGTTTCTGGAGTTTATTCAATCTAATATTCTATTCTATAAAAAAGGTCTATCTACCTTCTTTGCTGTTGATGACACCTACATTGCAGAGTTGATCATCAGAGCAAAATCCTCCACCTGCTCACTTGATCCCGTGCCTACATCCCTGGTCAAGGCCTGCATGCCTTCCTTCTACCCTCTTGCGGGGAAGATAGTGAATTGTTTCCTTGTGGTCTGTGTTGTTGCTTTCCCCCCCATTTACAATGGCTATAGCCAAATCCAACCCTCAATATGCAAGGGCAAGATCCGGATGACTTCAGTAACTAAAGGCCCATTTCTAACTAAAACTTCCTTTTCTGGCTAAAATGCTGGAGCGGGCAGTTGCCTCTCAACTTCGGTGTCATATGACCTACCATGGCCTGTATGAACCTCTACAATCAGGGTTTAGAGCTAAGCATAGCATAGAAACTCGTTTTTGTAAACTCTCAACATTTCAATATTCTTATCCTCCTGGATCTCTCTGTTGCCTTCGACACGGACTGCCACGCTACCCATCACGACTGCATGGAAACAATGTTGGGCATACAGTGGGGCAAAAAAGTATTTAGTCAGCCACCAATTGTGCAAGTTCTCCCACTGAAAAAGATGAGAGGCCTGTAATTTGCATCACAGGAACACTTCAACTATGACAGACAAAATTAGAAAAAGAAAAATCCAGAAAATAACATTGTAGGATTTCTAATGAATTTATTTGCAAACTATGGTGGAAAAAAAGTATTTGGTCAATAACAAAAGTTTATCTTAATACTTTGTTGTATACCCTTTGTTGGCAATGACAGAGGTCAAACGTTTTCTGTAAGTCCTCACAAGGTTGTCACACACTGTTGCGGGTATTGTGGCCCATTCTTTTTCAAATTTTGTCTGTCATAGTTGAAGTGTACATATGATGAAAAATACAAGCCTCATCTTTTTCAGTGGGAGAACTTGCACAATTGGTGGCTGTCTAAATACTTATTTGCCCCACTGTATGTGGTTCGGTGCTTTACTGGTTCCAATCATATCTGGCTGGTCAACCAAGGCGTGCCTCAGGGCTCGGTGCTTGGGCCCTTTTTTTTCCATTTCTGTCTACATGTTACCCCTTGAACAGATCATCCAACGACATGGTCTTCATTTTCACTCCTATGCAGATGACACTCAGATTTACATTAACACCAAACTCAACTCACACCCACTGCCCTCAACTCTGATCAGCTGTCTTCAAGACAGGATGGCCGCTAATTTACTCAAACTCAATACTAATAAAACAGAGGTCATGGTAGTAGCTCCTAAGGCTTTTCTAAAGAAAGTTGGTGACCTTGTGTTGTCTATTCATGGCGGTTGCATCTGCTCATCTTCTGAAGTCCGTAATCTTGGATCCAACTCTCTCCTTCGAGCCACACATCAAATCTATCACCAAGTAAGCCTTCTTTCACCTATCAAACATATACAGGCTCCACCCATCTCTCACTGACCACGTTGCTGAGAACCTCATACGTGCTTTTGTAACATCACGTCTGGACTACTGCAATGGAGTCCTATTGGGTGTGCCAGATCCTGCTTCTTACCTACAACATTCACGCAAGTTTGAACAACCTATGATTTCAATGGTTCATTTGGATTTTTAATGGCCTTTCCACCTCTTACTACTCCAACCTCATTTACTAACAAACCTCATCTCGTAGCCTAAGCGACTCTGGACTTCTCACTGTCCCAAAAAGACCTAGACCTGGATCTTGGCATAAGTGAGCTCCTGGACAGTCTGTGGCACTATTGGCGTTGTTGAATGCTCCGATACAAAATCTTCCAGAGGTTCCCAATTGGATTCAGGTCTGGGAAACGTCCAGCCAAAGACATCAATGCCTTCATAGTCCAAGAACTGCACTACACACTCTGAACCAGGAGGAACCAAGGACCCAATGCACCAGTGTAAGGTCTGAAGATGTCTTTGAGGATTTCATCCTGGTACAGATACCAGTCCTGCTGCTGGGATATTGCCCTTCTACAGCCCTGTCCAGCTCTCCTCTTGGTATCTCCTCCATGCTTTTGAGAGTGTACAGAGACACAGCAAACCTTCTTACAATGGCGCGTTTGGATGTCCCATCCTGGGGGAACTGGAGAAGAATCAGTCAGATAACATAATGACAAGCAATGGTCTGTGGCAACCACCTGCAAAACCATTACATTTTTAGGGGTTGTCTTGCTATTGCCTCTCACGTGCACCTGTGCATCACCTCCATTTGCACCAAAATGTATTGACAATCACTTATGATTCCTAACAGGACAGATTAATATCCCTACATTTTAAATTACTTGGTCTTATACTGCGATCATTGCGCGTTCCTTTCAGTATTTCATAGCATCATACTTTTTCAGTTACTCCTGTATTACTTGAGGTTACTTTGAAGTGTAGACATTTGCAGCTAAAAGATCAATGGCAGAATGGGAACAATATTTGTTCCCTTGTCAAGCTTAAGGTAGTCATGAAGAGCTAGGAATTGTGGACCAAATCCAAAATTGCAGACTACTTAAATACGCAAATTTGCCCAAATATTTACTATAGCTATAAATATATTATAAATGAAAATTCATTTAATCTAAAACAGTGGAGTACTCGTCACAGTTTAACTATAGCAGAAGTACCTACAACCATTACAATTATGTCCTGGTTTTTAAGCTGGTTACTTTTAGGGTGAAATTTACAATTGGTGTTTGTGTAGAAGTTTGATCTAATTTCAGGCATTATGGAGTTAGGCCTTTTTCCATTTCCCATGCTTGATTGTAGCCGGGTCATAGGCCCCCTCAATGCAGAAAAAAACTCACATGAACAGGTGGTCACTGGAGTTGTGAGTTAGATGGAGAGGATAAAGTGAATGTTACTAAATGTCTATGTGAGCCAATGTTTCTTTAGTTGTCGATGTCAGCACTGTTTGAGGTTCTTTACAAAAATATATAGTAGTACCTCATCATTTTAAAATACTTTTCAATCCAACACAAACAGATATGAAAACAAATATCATAATATTAGTCCGTCAATGGATTGATGGAATAAATGTTAGCTAGTAGCTAGCTAGTTGACTCATGAGTAAAGTACAGTATTTATTTCTACAACCCCCCCATTATTTGAAACAGTTGACTATTATGAGTTATTTACATTGTTGTGCCAATTAAAACCCAGCCTTGAAATTAAACATGAGAGCTCCTCAGAAATGGAACAGCACCACAGAACAATCTGGTAAGAATTGGGACAATTTGAGTGGGACAAGTATAAAATAATGTGTGTTTTTTGACCATGTTGACATAAATCATTAAATACATATTCTATCTATTGTCTTGTGCATAAAAAAAATTAAATCTCAGTGATCAATAAATGAAAGAATGTATACTTGCCCCCCAAGCAGACTGATGACCAATCATTTTAATGCTGTCATGTTGCTTCATATGGTTTGATAGCCCTAGTATAATTGTGTGAATGTGTATTGTCTGTCATTCTGTCTAGCTGTGATGATGTGTGCTTGTGGGTGTGTGTTAGAGAGCGATGTTGGGTATGTCGGGTATGTGTTAGGTGACAGGGACAGAATATGTGTATGAATGTGTGTGTGGGTTGGTGTGTAGTGCTAGTATTGTTCTCAATGAAGAGGTCAGCATGGGAGTTGCAAGCTTTCTGTGATAATAGCACCACTATGGAGACCCCTCGACATCCAGCTAAACTTACATTAACATTCCATGAATCCATCTGATTTTGTTCTCTGGAGCAGCTTGCAGTTGCTGCACATCCAAAGATGAGAGCTGATAAGCGACATGTAGCGAAAAATATCAGTTGAGGATTGTCAATGGCTAGGGATATCAGAATTTACCACACAGTGTTTTGAAAAAAATAACTGTAATAGGAACATTGAGCAAATCGTGTGAAACACAATTGCTAATGTTAAACAGCTCAAAACACTTAGGCGTTTTATTTCTATGAGGCCATTTTGTAAAGAGCTGCTATTTAAAGCTTGCAGTCCTAGTTATTTTCAGCATCACTCTGCGTTACATACTGTAGTGATTGTTCGACAGAACAATAGCGCTTGATTAGTTTACAAGAGCGTGATGAGCTAGCCTACTTATTCTAGCCTCAGTGGTGAGTATATTAGGAAAGCCCATCTAGTTCTGGGTCAGGACCACCTCTTTGCATCCAGTACAGCCTGAATTATTTGGGTGTAGATTCTACAAAGGGGCAGAACATGTTCCCCAAGAATTGTCTCCAATAGCTCATCTATTTTACTGCAGAGTGTTCTTGAACTCTTTTCACTCACAGGACTTCCAAGGAATGGATTTGTTTATATTCGTTACATATTATAGGTTAAACATCCTACGGAAACCCAGACAATCTTGTGCATAAAATCCCCAATAGGCGCCTGTTTTTGAGATACTGGAACCAACTTTTGGCCACAATGATACTTACAATACAGACAATTTCAATAGCTTAATTTTCCCCATTATACAATTCAATAAAACAGCCATGGCACTATGTCTATTTGTTACGTCCCCAGTGTGTGTGTATTGCTGTGTGTTTGTATGTGTTGCTGTTTGTTCCCCTTTTCATGCACAGGTGCCACCAATCCCATCAATCAAGTTCATCTCCCTCCCGTTATTTTGTTCAGCTGGTTCCTGCCCCCATCAACCAATCACATCCTTCCATCCGCAGTACAAGATCCCTCCATTCACCACCCCGTCAGATCGCTATCTCTTGTTCTCTAGATCTCTCTAGCTCTCTCTCTCTCGTTTTGTTCACTGTGGTCTGGTTGTTGAGAGTTGTTTGTAGTTCGTTTGCAGTGTTAGTTAGTTAGGGGATTGTGGTTTGTTTTGTGTTGTTGCATGGTACCTGTTCTGTTCACGTTGTTTGTTAGTCTTTGTAAGTTAAACCCTGGTGAATGTTTGTTTTCCTCAATAACCCTTTGTTTGTTTGTTTGTTCCCAAGGGGGAAGGGGACCGCACCCTGGGAGTGTGTAGGCAAGTGGCCCGCGGGCATAGATTTTCCCGTAGGAGTACTTTGTCTATGCACACTAGGTAAGACCTGGGCGGACCACCCCTTGTATTTCTTAGCCTAGCCAGGGGAAGTTATTATTTTGGTAGGTAAGTGTTGGTTAGGGGGTTTTCTGACATTTGCTTTCTTTGCTTTGGTGCCGCCCAGCCCCTTTCCCCATTTTACCGTGTTTGTGTTATGTGGATC
>JACXGK010001674.1:0-15523 GCA_016801125.1 Novumbra hubbsi
CTTAGTGACGCATAGAGGAGCAGGCTGGACGCCCCCATGCCTCAGCCGGGTTTCTGGTGTGTATTGGCCCTTAGTGACGCATAGAGGAGCAGGCTGGACGCCCCCATGCCTCAGCCGGGTTTCTGGTGTGTATTGGCCCTTAGTGACGCATAGAGGAGCAGGCTGGACGCCCCCATGCCTCAGCCGGGTTTCTGGTGTGGGGAGGAGGGGGAGTTAGTGCGTCACTTCCGCTGACGTGGGGAAAGGGGAGGGTTGGTGGTTTGGCGCTGCTCTCTCACGTGCCACGCACCCTCACTCAGCCAGCGTCTATTTTTAGCGACAGTGCTGGTGTCGGTGGGCCGTCTGTCTGAGCGGCAGCCCCAACCCCCTCTCACTGTCTCCGTAAACAAATGCACTGTCGAGGCTTTGTACTCGCACGCACTGCCGTCTGTCAGGGACTAGCCTATTAACCCCTCTCTCTCACACACACACACACACACACACACGTAGCAGCACAGTTAGCTATTCGCATACCCTTTTTGGCTGCATATTCTGTGATACTTTTTTTAATCCTCTTGTGAATTGCTTTGATTCCTTTGAGGCTTAATATATTTCTGATGTTATCAAGGGTGCTGTAATCACCACCATGGCGTTGTGGTTAGTGGTGCCGTCTCTGGGGTTGTGGCGGCTTTGAGCCGGGAATGAGGAGCCCGGTCACTAAAGGCTGCTGCTGTGCCGTGGACGTTCCAGCCGAGTGCAGCTGGGCCTGGCTCCCTATCATCGTCCCTCCTCTCTGGGGCCCCTCGGGTCCCTGTGTTGGAGCAAGAAGCAGAAAGTAGGTCACTGGGTCAGCTGAGGTAGGCGGCCGCCACTGTGCCTGGAACACTCTGTACTACAGATCCTCCAGTGCTGCAGTACTGCCCTGACCAAACCCAGCTAACCTCGGAGACCACAAGCATTTAGGGAATTCCAGATGGATGCTGGCGATACACTCCGGGATGTCTCCTTGTTATGAGGTCATTGTGAGTTACTCTCGCTGGGGTAGTTGATACTTTGCATGGATTATTATTCATGTGCTTGCTACTGACCCTATTTAACTTGGCTGTGTGAACAAGTATACGGAGCTCTTTGGATGTCTTCGTACACTGTGAGCCTTTGGCATCGGGTCTCTCGCCGCAGGTCAGGGGCAAAGATGAGACAAGAGATCCGCTGGGGGGGAACGTAAGGAACTGCTTTGTTTGGTCCAGGGCCCTTGCCTGGTTCACCAACAAAAAGCAACTTCCAGGTCACCTCTGAGCGAATCCAAAAAAACAACTATGAGTTAAATGAAATAGAGAAACATCCTCTTTGTTGCACCTCAGTCGACATACATTTGTCATCCCTCTCTTTTCCTTGATGTGTTGCCTGCTTCCGTTTCAGTCTTCCCCTTACGAGCGACCTCCTCTCACACAGTGTGGGGTGTTGTTGCCTGGACACCCCTTGGTCCTCGGGCCCATTGGGTAGTCGATGGTTTACAGCATTCCATGTGTGTCAAGTAGAGCTGGGGAATAGAGTAGATTTTTTAGATGGATCCTGACGTGAACGATTCATTAAAACAAAGAATCGATTGTTTGTTTTAAGACGGTCGAGTGGTCATCACCTGCGTTCCCATTGTTACCCTCTGAATCGGAATCAAATCGTGAGGCAGGTGAAGATTCACACCTCTAGTGTCAAGTATTCAACCAAGACTGGCAGCATTATGTGCTGCAGTAACTCTGTAGTCCTCTCCTTGCTTGTTCAGAAGTTTATTTTGCGGAGGTTACTAACCACTCTTTTACCACATTGTTTCCGTTCCCTCTCCAGGATAAACATCATGATGCCGCTCATGAAATCATTGAGACCATTCGGTAAGTAAACATCACCTTTCTTCTATCATTGTCCAAATGTGATGCAATGAGAGACTGTCTCTGCAAAATCAACCCCCCCTGTATTGACCTTTGTTCTCAGGTGGGTGTGTGAGGAGATCCCAGACCTTAAGCTGGCTATGGAGAACTATGTCCTTATTGACTACGACACCAAGAGGTTAGTTAAGGGTCACACGATGAGGTACGAGGACCTGATGTTGGCTGGTTTTATTCTTGTTATTTATGGTATATTGCATGTTTGACAGTTTGTTTCAACATGCAATTGTTGTGTTTTGACTTGTCTCTGACTTCGTATGCTGCTTTCATGAGCAGGGTTTCAAAAAGAGATGAATCGCAATGTGACCTTGCTGGTTAAACAGGAGGAGAAAAAGAATCACTCTCAAATACTACTTAAATAATGCTAAGACTGACATTATTTACACAACCAACTACTTCACTGATTATCTTAAAGATGCTTTCTATCTTAAGGATGCTGTTTTAATTTTTTTTGAATGTATTTCTATTTCATGTGGCAACTTTCTTAAAAAAAGCGTTCTGGGGACTTTTGTGATTAATAAAATAAAGCTAGTTAGGCTCAATGTGCTGTTCATAATCCATAAGTCACCGTCACACCTCAGCTTGGGGTTTGTTTGTGAGTGGATTTTATGGCGTTGAGGCTTTTTCTGGGGCCCTTTGTGCTTGACAGTGCCACTTTCTAGCGTCGTTAAGCGACGCTTGCAGTCAAGCTGATCACATGTAATCACCTTTCCTGCATCAACAGTGCTGAACAAAGTGTCACAAAGATCAACATTTTTTGTCTTAAAAACATTGATAAGTCATCCCCACCCATGGTATTTATTTTAAAAGCTTCGAGAGTATGCAGAGACTTTGTGACAAATACAACCGAGCAATTGACAGCATCCACCAGCTGGTGAGTTCTGGAATATCTCCAGAGGAGTTTCATTTAAAGCTTTATTCTGAACACATTATCCTGTTCCCAGAGTTACTGTCCTGTAGGTTCTCTCCAGTTGTAATCAAACACACTTCACATTGTACTCATTAGCTGCTTGACGAGCTGAATCCTGTGAAACAGCGGTTATAAACCACAGGAGGGTAGCTCTACAGGAACTAGTTTGGTGCTTGAGAACAGACAAGCTTTTTGATGTTACATTTGTAATAATGGTCTACTTCCTGTCTGGTATGCGCCCCAGTGGAAAGGTACAACCCCGCCCCTGAAGCTAAATAAACGGCCGTCCAATGGACTGCTCCGACACATCCTGCAGCAGGTGTACAACCACTCGGTCACAGACCCCGAGAAGCTGAACAACTACGAGCCCTTTTCTCCCGAGGTATACGGTGAGACCTCCTTCGACCTGGTGGCCCAGATCATCGACGAGATGGAGATGATGGAGGACGACACCTTCGTGGACCTCGGCAGCGGTCAGTGTTGGTTCGCCCGGAAGTTAAACTCTGAGTGATGTAATCGGTCGGAACGTCCCATGTGTTTATTCTGGTCTGTGCTCTTGGATTGTAACCGTCGGTTATTGCAGGAGTGGGCCAAGTGGTGCTGCAGGTAGCCGCGGCAACAAACTGTAAACACTACTTTGGCGTGGAGAAGGCAGACATTCCAGCCACTTATGCCGAGGTAAAACCTCTACGTCCTGCCTGCGTCCTGACGGTTTTGGACGTCTGTCCCATGTGGGTGTCATGGAAGTACATATGGGTGTTAAAGTGACCAGAACTTATTTTTCTTTCAGTCCATGGATAAGGAATTTAAGAGGTGGATGAAGTGGTATGGGAAGAAGCATGGGGAGTACACGGTATGGGATGTTCCTGTTTTAAAGACCCATATGTGACACTTAAACACAGACATTGTCCCTGAGTCAGATGTGCAACTTCTGCCTTTATTTTGAAGCTGGAGAGGGGCGATTTCCTGTCTGAAGAGTGGAAGGAGAGGATAGCCAGCACAAGGTACAGTAACTCTGTTTAAACTGGACACTTTTACATTTATTGAGATTTCACTGTGTATCAGCACGAGAATATGGAGCTTTTTTTGAGCTGTTGGAAATCCCGCACATCGCTCTCTGAGTCACGATTAGTCTCCGCTCGGCGGCGTTCCCGTAGCTCCGCTCGGCAGCGTTCCCGTAGCTCCGCTCGGCGGCGTTCCTGTAGCTCCGCTCGGCGGCGTTCCCATAGCTCCTACCTATGACTAGGAATTGAAGTATACTGTTGTTCTTTTGGTCTGCAAATCATTGAGTATTTCTTGTGCACTTGAATCTTTTATTGTAACTCATGAAATTTGGGACTTACACTTTACATGTTTATAATAATGTTCTTGTTTTTCTGGAATGCTTCACCCCTTAAGGTTTCATCAAACCCTAATGATATACACAGCTTAATTTGTGTGTGTTTTTCTTGTTCCTGTTTTCGCCTCTCGCTCTTTGTCTAGCAGTGTTATTTTTGTCAACAACTTTGCCTTTGGTCCAGAGGTGGATCACCAGCTAAAAGAGCGCTTTGCAAACATGAAGGAAGGTATGTAGCCACCGGGACCTCCGTTACCATCTGTTGTGGACGCCTGCCTTATTGCTGTTACAGCACATGAAGACCATGTGTTTATTTTTAATAGTTTATTGAATCCGCTGCTTTAATGTGTGATAACAACTGAGGGCATTTTGCGGTAGCTAATTGCAGCTGTGTCAACACCTGACATTTGAACTCTGACCCTTCGGCGGTGTGACCTCTTCCCCACATGACCCCCCTGTGTTTTAATAGCTTGACATAATAGCAGCGGCTATGTTGGTTTTAGAGATTCCACATATGGGTCTCTATAGATCAGTGTTTTTGTTTACTTTAAATCTTTAAATCTCAAATAGCCTTTTGTGAAGGGAAGACCATGTTTTTTTCTATTTCAGGTGGGAAAATAGTATCATCAAAACCTTTTGCACCTCTAAATTTTAGAATCAACAGTCGAAACTTGAGTGGTAAGAATTCCTGGCAGAGATATGTGTGGTGGACATATTCTGATGCCTTTTAAATACGCTCGTGTGGCTTGTTATGAACTCAATGAGTTTAATTTCTCCTCTCTGTTTTTCCTTTGCAGACATCGGCACCATAATGAAAGTGGTTGAGCTGTCTCCATTGAGGGGTTCAGTGTCCTGGACAGGGAAGCCAGTTTCCTACTACCTGCATACGATAGATCGTACCATAGTGAGTGTCTTGGTTTTTCCCGTCTTCTCTGACCCGAGGTGCTTACAGGGTTGCCATGGCAGTCGCTTGCAGCGGTGTATGCATCAAAGTTCTCCATCACTTCATCTGTCATTCTGTATGCGTCAAATACCATTGTGAATAACTCACCCGCATCATATTTGGTGACAATGCGTACGGGAGTAGTATTCAGAAAATGTTTAGTCGGACATGTCCCTGCAGGAAACAACTGCAACTGCTGGTATAGCCCTGCAGTGGACAGAGGAGATGTGGTACAGACACAGGTGATGGAGAAACCAGCATTACCTTTACATGTTGTACCATCAGTGTTTTCAACCCGTTAAGCAACATTGAAGACCTGCTCGGTCTGACCTTTGCGTCTTAAGTTTCTGTCTAACAGCCAAGTGGGAGTGTATGAGGCCAGTTGAACTTAGAACCGAGGTCGAAAGCCTTTAGCCTTCGGTGCTGATTTACAGGCCTGAGTGCTTGCTGGACATTCACTCAGCATGAACTGCGTGTCTTAGCCACACTCCTTTTTCTAAACATTTTAATTGTAATTATTGCCTAATCCGTACATTTACTAATTGCAAAACAAATGTGTCCCTCCATTTATTTTCATACTGATGTGGTTCCAGAAACAAATGTTGCCCTCCCCCTGCTGTAATCAATACTCTCACAAACGGGGTCAAGTCCGAAGCAGAAGCGATTTTGGGAAAACAATGCATTTACCAAACCAATGCACTTTCACTTGTTTTTTCTAATGTGTCAAATTGCTTGCTGTGCTGTGGCAGTCTAACTTAAAATTGTATATTTCTGTTTGCTTCTTGTCTTGATGCTGGTTAGTAAAATGTATGCTTGTCTGATGTAACACCTTGCTTGAAGCAGCGGAAACGGTGAGAATCGTCATTGCGTCCGTAGCGCCTCATGCACTTGTTTGAGGGCTTATGGACAGTGTCTCCAGACGACCACACTTGGAGTGGATAGGGACTCCTGCTATGCTACAGTGTCCTTGTGGATATGTTGTACGTGATACTTTATTTTCTTTTTCAGCTTGAAAACTACTTTCACAGTCTCAAAAATCCTAAACTCAGGGTAAGCTGCATTTTTGTTTAATTGCTCAGTATATTACCATTGAAATGACAATGCTGTTGAAGGGCCTCTTGCGTTGGCTGTTCCCGTTTTGCGTGCTGAGCGGAACGATTCGCATGGTAAACAAGACTAAGCGGTACCTGTTTGTTTCAGGAGGAGCAAGAAGCAGCTAGGCGTCGTCAAGACAAAACGAACAAAGACAGCAAAAGCAACAGTACCACCCCAACCAAGGCAAAGGAGCACAAGGTGTGTATGTCCCACTGGCGCTGGACAATCCTTACATTCCTCCTTATTTAGTCTCGTGTCTCCCTGTGATAAACGATCACTTCGAGTAGCTCTAGAGTTGGTTGTCTCCGTCCCTATAATCCCTCCCTGTGTTCCTGTCAGGATTCCTGCGGGGAGGACGAGCGGCCGGGAGTCGTGGTGGTGGTGAAGGCCTCTCCTAAACCACGCCGCGCCAGTCTCCTCAGCAAGGGCCGCAAACTGAGTGCCCGGAAGCGTGGCCGCCCCAAGAAGGCCGCCGTGTCTGCGGCTGAACGCAAAAGCAAGAAGAGCCAGAGCGCCTTGGAGCTACTGCATGCCAAGACCCTCTCAGCGGCACCTCCTCAGGGTGAGCCTCCTGCTCTGCAGTTCTCGCTCTCTCACACACAAACCTTTTGTGTTGTTTCTCCACTGACTTCCTGTGTTGTCTCTGCAGATGCATACAGGTCACCTCAGAGTCCCTTCTTCCAGCTACCTCCTAAAGTTCAGCACTATGCTCCCGGGCCATTGCTCCTGGGCCCCACGCCTCCCGGTCTACAACAGCTGCTGGGTGAGCAGTGCCCCCCCACGTCTCCTTTAGTTACCTCACAGGGCCGGCGCGGCTGTCAGGCCTGATAAGTCTTCTGTGCCTTCTCCCTCAGACAACTTTAAAGTCCAGTACCTCCAGTTCATGGCGTACATGAAGACACCTCAGTACCACAGCAACCTTCAGCAAGTCCTGGAACAGGAGAAGGTAAACTGGGATTATCCGTCTATATACCCTGTGAATGTTAATAATGCCGTCACACTGCATTTTGATTCACCCCCCCCAACCCTCCCCTTATCTGTCACGATGGCAACGTTAGCTGAATGCTATCTTAATCTTTACTCCTTTAATTTCCTGTTCCTCCCTATGTACCCTTGTTTCCCCCTGCAGCTCCGACACAGAGATCTCTCCGGACAGGCTCAGCAGCTGCAGACTGTGTGTCAGAGCCACAAAGAGAAGATAAAGGTCCTCTTCCACACCAAACTGGACGAGGTACGTAGCCGTCGGTGTGGTGGTTGTTGTCCAGCGAGAAGCGCGTGCCGTCCTCAGACGTCTTGCTCTTCTTGTTCCCCCCAGCTGGGAGTTAAAGCCCTCACCGTGGAGGACCTGCTGCAGGCCCAGAAGGAGATCTCAGCCCACAACTGTCAGCTGAAGGAGCAGACCAAGCAGCTAGAGAGGGACATGTCTGAGCTGCGGGACCACAGCCTGCTCCTGGTAAGAGCTCCTCGACTCCTGACTGGCCTCTCTGGGCCCCTTTTGGAATACCTCTGGTCTGCATGCGAACTCTGACTTTTGGTTTCTGTGGGTCAGTTGAAGTCTCGGTGTGAAGAGCTGAAGCTGGACTGGAGCTCTCTGTGTCTTGAGAGTCTGCTGAAAGAGAAGCAGGTCCTACGCAAACAGATCTCCGAAAACCAGCGACACTGTCTGGAGCTGCAGGTACACTCCTTACCACCCAGCGTGGCGTCCTCTGCCACCCTTATCTCCACTACAGAATTAAATATAGCATCAGGGACCCGTCTATTGAAGGGTCTGACAGGTTCACAGAATGGGTTTCTGGTTTTGTTTGCGGTGTAACGGCTCCCCCTGGTGTTGGTTCTCAGATCAGCATTGTAGAACTGGAGAAGAGTCAGAGGCAGCAGGAGCTGCTTCAACTGAAGTCCTACAGTCCCTGTGATGGCTCTCCATATCGCAAGGGCCTCCCCGGCTTAGATGGCCGCCCGCCCCTGGACCACGATACCCCCAAACTAGGCCTGGGTGCTGGCCTCAATGGCCTCAGCCCTGAGCTGTCCATCAACGGAACCGCCTCACCCTTCTTCGACAGAGGGGGCACTAAGGGAGAGCTCCTCTCCCGCTACCTGCCCATCTCCCCTGACCACGAGATCGTGCCTCCCACACCCGATGCACGGCACAGGCAGTTGGGCCACCCCCTCCCCGACTACACCCGCTTCTCCCCGGCCAAGATTGCACTGCGCAGACACCTGAACCAGGACTCCAGCACCTCGCACTTCAGAGGCCTGGGCTTCAGCGGTCTCAGGTCAGATATCAGCAGACTGACACAGCGGACGACCTACCACATGTTTTGTAGACGTGTTGCTCAGGCAGTGTTTCTTCCTGCTGTAGGGGGGAAATGGGGGCGGTCATCTCTCCGTTAGGGACTAAACTCAGCTGTCCGTCTCCCAGCTTGTCAGACAGTCAGCCGAACAACACCCCCAAGAACGCTGAGAGGGTAACTGTCTGACTGTCTCCCCTTGGCCTGACGCCGCGCGCAGCATTCACTCTCCCTGTCCCACCCGTCCTCTTTAACTGCCCTGTGTCTGTCTACGTGTCTGTCTGTCTGTCTGTCTGTCGGCCTGTCTGTTGGCGTGCTGTCCCTGGCGGTGGTGGTTCAGGGGGGCAAGGAGAAGAGCCCCGCGGGGGGTGACCCCATCACCAGCCTGCCCATCAGCATCCCCCTCAGCACGGTGCACCCCAGCAAGCTCCCGGTCAGCATCCCCCTGGCCAGCGTGGTGTTGCCCAGCCGCGCCGAGAGACTGGTGGGTACCGGGGCCGCTGGGCTTAGTGGTGTGACTTGGCTCCATCGTGCGCTGACATCCCTTTTGTCTTTGTAGCGGAGCACGCCGAGTCCCGTGTCTCAGACAGGCCAGACCAACGGTGAGTTGCTCCCCACCTCCCACCCGGCGCCTCCTCTGCTGGGAGGTGTGGCTGTCCTCGTCCCGACCCGCCAGCGTCTGACTCCCTCTCTGTCCCCGTGCAGGGTACTCCTCCAGCTCAGGACTGACGAATGGAGGCTGTCACTCTGAGGACCACGACGATGCCGCCTCCTCCCCCCTCCCTCACGGTGGCCCTCCCACGGGAGCAACGCGAGGCAACAGCCCCCCTCTCAGCACCGGAGGGGTCCTCCAGTACGCCGACGGCCCTCCTAGAATCCTCCCCGAGGAGGGGCCTGAGAGGCAGGGGGAGTCCGACTCTGAGCCCCAGGACGGCGAGTCGAGGCGCCGCATGTTCTCCTCGTCCTCCTCGTCTTCATCTTCCTCCGGCGGCGTGGCGTCCCGTCTCCACCTCGGGGCGGCCAGGCAGGGCACACTTCACCATGGCAGCCACCACCACTCCCCACTGTCCCAGGCCGCCCAGCCCCACGGCCAGGGGTCTCACGAGGGCCGCAAGCGCGGGAGGAGGAAGCGCAGCTCCACGGGAGCTCAACCTGCCGGTGGATCTCCTAAAAGAAGGTCATTTCCTGGGCTCGGCTCTAGCAGTCACCCCTCAGGATCACCGCTCAACATCCACTCGATGGTGAGTCAGCCCCCTGAGTCGTTGTACTGCTGGGTCCCCTAATATCTACTGAGTACTGGGGGTACAAGGGTACAGTGGGCCCACGGTTCGGTGCGTTGCACGTTTTTGTGGGTCACGTGTTAGAAGTGTTTACACTCAAGTGGCCGACGGTGGCGTTGCACTGCGTGTTTGAAACATGCCGGGGCCTCTTTAGATTTGATTCCCTGAACGCGTTGGTCCCTGGACAGGCCCAGTGAGAAACCACGGTTTCAGTTAGATGTCTGCAGGACACTTGTGGCGGTTGGCTGCTTTTCTCCCAACACAGTTGTTCATGAGGTAGATGGCTAGCTAATACCGAGCTAATTAATTTAGCATACTGGATATGGGTCTTTAAACATCCCTCAGGAACCATGGGAAAGTGTAAATTCAATCAGAAGTTGTTGGACGACAGCAACTTTGCTCTGTGTTTGAAATCTGTTTAAGGGAAAGAAGCCCACAGCTTTTTACCAGAAGCACATGAAAAACATAACCTCCCACAAATGCTTTGGCAGTTCAGTTTGGTCGTATCCCTCGGACTCGGCCTGTAGCGTCCCTTCTGAAGACCTACTCAAGGGTTATGACTTCATCCTGTGGTTGGTCGTCAGGTGAACAACATCAACCAGCCTCTGGAGATCGCGGCCATCTCTTCCCCGGAGCCGTCTGGCTGCAGCCCCTGTGGGGCGGACCTGGACCAGCCCCCGGTGCTGAAGAGGGAACGCCCTTTGGAGGGGAATGGTTCAGGACGCTACTCCTCTGCACCCAGCTCTGACGATGACTCTGGCTACCCAGCTGACAGCTCCAGCTCAAGGTGTGGACACGTATCGGGGACAAACACGGCTGCCGTTCTTTAGTGGAGGGAGGATTGTGTGGCGACCAATTTGACTTTGACGCGATTGTGTGGCCCTCCGCATAATTTCAAAATCCTGTTGTGGCCCCCAAGCCAAAATGTTCCCCCTTCTTTGGTCTGAACCAGGGGTCTCAAACCGGTTCCACGGAGGGCTGAGTGTCTGCAGGTTTTAGTTTTTTCCTGTAAATTGGTTCCAGGTTCAGACTTAAATAACCAGATGAGGGTAGACCTAACCAATCAGTGACATAATTAATCAATCAAGTACAAGGTGAGAGTGAAAACCTGCAGACACTCGGCCCTCCGTGGAACCGGTTTGAGACCCCTGATAAACCATTCTGCTCAGAAGTTATTACTGTTCTTTAGGGTTAACCATTACTCAAGCAGATAAGAATGCACATATCCAGGAAATGCATTTAGATGGTGCTTAATGAATGTGGAAGAAGGATAAATTCTGAATGAAAGCAATTGTGTTTTTATTACAGTAACCATACACTCAGTACTATGTTAATTTGGTCATTATTGTTCTGACATTAATTCTTCTGGGATCTTTATTAAACTTGCCAGAGTTTGAAGTTCTAATTGAGCCCAATACCTTTTGCTTGGTATACAAACCTGTTTCCAAAAACGTTGATGTTGTTAAATGTGAAAGAAAATGGAATTCCATGATGTGCAAATTATTTCAACCATATTCAATAGAAAATAGTACAGAAAAAACATTATTTGTTAAAACTGACAAATGTTGTTTCTTAAAAAATATTGCCACTTTGAATTTGACGCCAGCAACATGTTTCAAAAAAAATGTACGGGCAATGAAAGACCGGAAAAAGGTTCTGTGCTGCTAAAAACAGAAACCTGGTGAAACGTCTCACAACTAATAAAGTTAATTTGCAACCGGTCAGTAACATCATTGGGTATGATAGGAGCATTCTAGAGAGGATGAGTCTTACGGAGGTAAAGGAGGACTTTAAATAGTTGGGAATCATGCGGCCTGCAAAGTGTCCTTTGAGCTAAAAAGGAAAGGGGCTATCAGCGCACAGTTCAAAAGCATGGATGACTTGCCCATCTGTGGAGGCAGTTTCAACATCTGATGTGTTCTCTTTGTACTATTTTGCACATCATCAACACGTGCGTTCTGTTTTTCTTTTGCATTTCATGCCGCATCCCAACTTTATGGGGAAACAGGGTTGTATTTAGTCCTCAATCTGAAAACATGAGGGAATCGATATGGTCATAAGTGACCCCTGACCCATGTTCATGATCTACATTGGTGCTGAAGCTCCGGGAGTCTCTAGATCTTTTGGTCACTCAGACTATATTGTATTTCTTAGTGTTGGCCATCATGATTCTAATCAGTTAATGAAGTGGACCACATCTGATATGTTCTTCCGTTGGTCTTGTTGTAGAATTGAAAGGAAGATTGCCACTATTTCCCTGGAGAGCAGAGATGGACCTGGGCGATCAGGGGACAGTGAGTGGGGTGAGGAACAGCCAGGGATACTTTGACTGACAGTTATGAACAAAAGACATGTGAAGGAGTCTGGGGCACATAAACACAACTAACCATGTGCCATGGTTTATCATTTAATGCTAAAATCTGTGTTGTATTTCTTTTGGAATAATCACTACTCGCACTAAGTTTTCAAATACACATTTTGTGTATTCAAATACATGCTGCGTTAGTACTTTATCATCTCAGCCTTCGTAATGAGATGGTTTTGTCTTTCCTCACACTCAAGGCCCCAAGTACCAGGAAGTACAAGAGAAGGCAAAAAACCTCAACATTATCATGATAGATTTTTGGTTATACTTTTCTTTTAGCACTTTGGTGGTTGGTAAACATTGGGGGAGTTTCACAACTGTTATCAATTGCAACACATTTCTTTCAGGGTTTTAACTGGAGAATCTGTTATTTTTTCAGCTTGTTCCTTAATTTTAAAGGGATTCAGAAAGGCCTGAATTATTATACATTAAAGTTCCCGGGGTTGTATGAATAACACAACTGGGGATGGGGAGACAACTGGGGTGTAATCAGCAGGACAATGATCTCCAACACACATCAAAATGCTCCTAGATAGGGTCTAAGAACAAACATTTTATAAGGAAAAGCAATGAGTTCTGATCAGATTTTATCTGAGTTCTCTATGGGTGGTCAGATTGGGATGTCAAACCCAAATTTGCACAAATAAAATTGGTTTGGAACTAGGACGCGGTGTGGCGACCACTTAATGACCAATTTAAAGGAGCAATATGTAAGATGTTTACTGTCGTAATAACAGACAAAACAAATATTACCATTAGGCGTCTGCCGTTAATCTTTCAAGTCGTTTTTTTCCCCTGAGCTGTATCCAATGTGTCAGACATGTTCCCCATTTTAACTTTCACACCGGTCTGTCTATCAGTTAGCATTGGCTTGTAATGTCCTTGTACTCACTTTACAGTAGCAGTACAGTCCTTTCCTCCCTAACCCGCCCTGGACTAGCTAGTATGACAGCAGCCTCTTTTGGTCGGGTAGTGGAGTAGGGGACCAGTGTCTTTGTGTAGAGGCAGTATTCCAGGCTGGGCCCGTTTTTAGAATATGTGAAGTCTTCAAGAGTGTTTTTATGTTGGACTGCATATGTATTTATTATGTCATTATTGTTTTAACAGGAAGAAAGTCCGGGGGCAGCAGTGGTAACAGCACAGGTAGTGAGGTCTCGTCTTCCTCATCTTCATCGTCCAACAGCAAGTGGAAGTCTACCTTTTCCCCCATCTCAGACCCCAAGCAGACCCAGTCTGAGCTGAGGCAGGGGGGCTCCCCCTTCGGCATGGGGAGGGAGCCTCGGGGCCCAGGTGCCGACTCAGACTATGATCACAAACCGCAGCAGAGGAGGGGGGGTGAGGCGGGCGGGGGGGAGTCCTCAGGGTCTCAGAACACCCCCCCTAACCCCTTCCTTAGCCAGGAGTCCGGGGGCCGTCCAGGCGCCGCCGCCCAGGGAGGTGGCAGCTCTGAGAGGCAGGCCGTGCCCAAACAGAAGCCCCGGGGGGAGTGGGAGACCTCCAGCTGCACGGGCAACAGCCAGAACCTCTTCATATCTGCTGCCGCCAGCGGGGGCATCCTGGCTGGGAAGGTGGGCGGCGGCCCTGTGGCTGTGTCCTCAGCCTCCGGAGTTTCCGTGGGACAGTACCTAGGGGCCCAGTTCCCTCTTGGGGGGGCCTCTGTCCTCCAGTCCCTGTTCGGGGCCCAGGCGCCTGTCACTTCGGTGAATGGGGCCTCGCGTCTGGTTAACGGACACTCCACCCTGGGGAGCTTCTCCAGTGCTGGTCTTGCAGGTGGAGCAGCTGGAGGTGAGCCCCACTGACACACAATAAAATACCGGGATGTATGTTCAGCAGAGCCGTGAACATTGGGTTATGGGTAGGAGGTGAGTGAGACCCGTTTGTAGATGGGGATACCCTGTCGGACTGGTACAGAGTAGGTCCGGGGGTGAGGCCCGCTGTGGGAAACCGGTAAGTCCCAATGCAGGTCCCAATGCACTCGCTGCTTTGCTTTGCAATGGACTGGATGTACAGAAGCTACGTTGGACACCCTTGGAAAATGCCTAACATCTTGAAGAGTCCTAGGCAAGCGTTCTAGACCTGTTCAATGCAATCCTGGCCACATGCATGGGCCATGCCTTATATAGGTCTAAATACTAGGATGTGTAGCTGACTGTTCTTTGTTGGTTAGCTTATGTTACTGTAAATCAGTGGAGCATTGACATATAACTGTGGTTATTAATTCATCACAGAAACCCAATCAGCATTTTCTTTGGGTGTTGGTGTTACTGTTGCCTGTCTCGTGTGTCGTCGTAGAGACACTTCACTATGACTTACAACAAAACAGTGCATCCAGAGCAGAGAAGTGGCCTTTGAGCTCCACTGTCATATCGGATCAAATGATGTCTCAGTGAATTGTCTCTCTGCTTTTTATGTGCCTGTCTGTGTGACCTGCTTGGCGCTATGCAAAGCCTAGCTCAGCCCCTCTGTCTGTCTGTCTCTCTCTCTCTCTCTCTCTCCTCCCCACTGCTCTGTCTCTTGCTGTGTAATCCACAGGTATCTTTCACCACGTGGTGCCCTCAGTGTCCTCCCATCAGTTTGGGACGGTGTTGTCAGCCTCAGGAGGCCTCGGCTCTCTTCTCAGTCTCTCCTCCGCCCAGCAGCACCAGCCCACGCCCCCCCCATCAGGTTCCTCCTTCCTGGCCTCTGTGTCCTCCTCCCTCCCCCAGTCCCAGCACAGCCGCTCCCAGACAGTCCTGCACACTCCTCCACCCACCACCCTGTCCCTGCCCCCCCCTCCACCCTTACTCAATGTCTCCTCCTCTTCTGAGCCTCCATCCTCGTCTCGCTCCGAGGTCTTCGTCTCCTCCCGGCTGGTTCCCTCCTCCCTGCAGCACCAGAGAGCACAATCCTCTCTTCCCATTTCTGTCTCCTCTGCTTCTGCCGCTGCCTCCGTCTCCATCTCCTCCTCCTCTCGGAATTTCCCGGTGCACTACCCCCCTAACCTGCCGCCTCCCCCCCCGGCCAGTAGCTCAGGGGGTGGGGTTGGCATGTGGAGGACTCTGGGGTTGCCTGCTTCCTACACATCAGCCTCTCAGCAC
This sequence comes from Novumbra hubbsi, assembly GCA_016801125.1. Lineage (NCBI taxonomy): Eukaryota > Metazoa > Chordata > Actinopteri > Esociformes > Umbridae > Novumbra > Novumbra hubbsi. Next base: position 15,214 of record JACXGK010001674.1, read on the forward strand.
CTCGGCTCCTGGTCTAGATAGGGCACGGGGTAAGGGGTGGGTAGGTGGGGGAGGGAGGGAGGGACGGGGGAGAGAACCTGGTAGGGAGAGACACAAGCAACCTGCTTTTACCTGTTCTCCCTATGCTGCTATTCAGGTCCACTACGGTAAGTTAGACTCGTTTAGTAGGTGAAATTCCTTATTCATGTGCTTCCATGTTAGCCTAGCCCTTGTCCCTGCTTATCTGTATATCTTTGGACACATCTTCTGACCGTAGCTCTAACTTGTCATTGGCAGGTAAATGAAGAATATCTACCTCAACCCGATGTAA
>JACXGK010001674.1:15623-65403 GCA_016801125.1 Novumbra hubbsi
GGGGGGGGGGGGGGGGGGGGGGGGTGGGTTGGGTTTGGGCCGTCTGATAGTAGGTTCTGTATTCCGTCCTGAATGGTTTGGTATGCTGCCTGTTTAACATTATAGAAACACATGACATGCACTGTTCCCCTAGCAGAAGCTCAATGAGGGCCACCACTGTCATCATGTAACCTGGTGCTAGTACCTATTTAATATCGATGTTAAGACTTAAATCGCGCATTTGACTGAAAGCACAGTTTGGCATTTCACCCCATGCCTCCGTGTCGTATTAGTCAAGATAGACAGTCATTTGTGGGAGACTCTGGTGGTGCTATTCTCCCAGCATTCCCCTTCTGTCTGTTATCTGACCACCTGGTGCTATGTCCTTATCCTGTCTTGTGCTCACACCCGCACAGTCTAGGCCTGAGACGTGTGTACAGGCTGCGTTCATAGATTCAGTTCAGTGGCGCTCCAGGCCGTTTGTAAATTCAGAGTTTTTTGCTGGTGTCCAACCGCTGTCTGGCTGAAGTGTAAAATGAAATGGGAGTTGTGACCAACATCAGTTAGGCACCTAAATTAACGGCCTATGCTTGCTTAACAGCTTCTTCCAGACACAATTAAGAGAACACCTGTACATTTTATTTCTCCCTGTTTGCATGTTATCAATGTGGTTAGGGACTGTTACTGTCAGAGATGGGAATTATTACTTAGTGCTTTCCATGAGTACTGAGACGGTCGCAACATTTTTGTTGTTTTGGCTCTCTATACTAGCACATTGGATACAATGACTAAGAAAGAAAATTAGTTATTTGAGGGTATTTACATCCATAAATTGTGAACTTAAGAAGTAGCGACCTTTTTAGACACTGTCCTCCCATTTTAGGGGACCAAAATAACAATCTGAAATAAATGTTCCCTGGTGATGTCCAGCCAGGCCTGCCCTGCATCTTCAGTTCACAAGTTTGTCTCCAGGCTTTTTGCAGTTACTCTAGTCATCAGCAAGTGAAATGCATTATAAATTGGATGCAGGTTAAGTATTTTACTTTGCCAGTCAAGAACATTCCACTGCTTGGCCCTGAAAAAACACTATTGCTTTAGCGGTTGGTTTGAGGTCATGGTCTTGCTGCAAGCGAGAATGCCATCCAAAATGTTTTAGGCATTTGGTTTTATCTGGGCAAAACAGTTACTGTGCACTTAATAAATCATCATACTGCTGCCTTCAATTGGTATTTCATCAATGACAACAAGTGAGCTTGATTTGGCTTTCTGCTTCGTGATAGCCAGCTTGACTTGGCTTTCTGCTTCGGGATAGCCAGCTTGACTTGGCTTTCTGCTTCGGGATAGCCAGCTTGACTTGGCTTTCTGCTTCGGGATAGCCAGCTTGACTTGGCTTTCTGCTTCGGGATAGCCAGCTTGACTTGCACTGACACAGATTTCATCTTCGTGTTGTCAGACAACAAAAACCTTTGGCAAATGCAAAGCCAAGAATCAGGTCTACTTATTGGATGCTTTTGTATGCATGCACTATTTATGCAAACAAACATACCTGCTTAATAAGGAACCCGTAAATAGGGGAAACTACAATATCCGATATGGATGAAAATACCCCCTAATTAGAGTGTTTACTTTAACCCTGTTGTCATTGTATCATTTAAAGACTGAAGTGCTTAGTGCAGAACACAACCTCTTTCACTGTTCTGGTTCTTATTCACTACACAGTACACTTATGCTGTCACAGCATACCTGATTTATAACATTCCTAATATGTTCATTACAAAGCGCCCAAGACAGAAACTTAAATTGCCTAAGCATAGAAATGCATACATGCTATTTAGATGTGTTCCATTTTCTGAAAACATGTCAATTATACAAAATAATTTTATAAAACATGTAATGTAATTTCTCCCTAACCCCGGGTAATTTCTCCTTACCCCTCCCGGGTCATTTCTCCTTACCCCCCGGGTCATTTGTTCGGTGAATGATAGACAGCGTTATCTTTTGCCCAAGCTCTGAAACAAGATGCTGTTTGTTTCAACACTGGATAACACATCTATTTACTCTGACAACATCCCCGGTGCTGCCCCAGTAGGTTAGTAAACTGAGAGTGAAACAACTTGAATGACGTTGATGTCCTTGTCAAGACAAAAGATCCTTTGTGCTTATTATCAAGACAATGTCTGGAAATTAGGCCTTTAAAGAATGTTGTCTTATTCACTTGAGTCTTGCAGGCTAAGCTTGGTCAACAGCTGTAAATATGAGAAAGACTGATGTAATTGGGTAACAGGCTTTAGTTACTGAGAACGTTATTAATCACTACTTAGAGAGACTGCCAGGGACCCACAATGCAATGTGTGTTTTTTCACTAAGCTTCTTGGTTTTGCTTTTATTTCTCTGCTGAAACACTGTCACAACGGAAATGCAGGTGTCATTTTGGGGCTCCAGGGTTTTTATGGATTGTATTCTGTCATGTCTCTGGAATCGTCCCTCACTGAATTCACATGGGATGGGAAGAAATGTACACCTACATGTCATCTTCCTTTGGTGCATCTAGTCCAACCTGCAGATAGCTTCACACACACTGCAGAATGCATGAATAACCAACTCCTGGGCAGTTTTTCACACCATTTAATTTGACTTAGTTTTTCATTTTTTAATGATATTGTACTGTGAATAGGAGACATTCTCGGACTGTATAATTGTGTATAATTTAGATTATATTTATGATGTCAAATTCCTCCCTTTGTACAGTTGTATTTTTTGAACTGTTAGTTAAGAATGAAATAGGTTTAAATGTCTGTACTTGACTCAATCTACACACAATGGTGCTACAATCTGAAAAAAAGAAAAAAAATTGGACTGTGCCTGATTTTTATTTATACAATATTTAGAACATCTATAACTGGGTAATGGGTGCTTCTTGTACACAGGAACCTTTTTAAATGTTATTTTTTGGCATTCTTGTATTTAAATGTAACTATCAGATTGAATTGTTTTAAGCCTAGTGTACAACTGTAGACACTGCTCAATTTGCAACCAATTTATGTCTCAGAGTTAAGAGAGGTAACACTCATTTGTGGTGTTTTTCACACTATTTTGGCATACTGTGGAACAGCCTTTTGCTTTGAGAAACTTGCAAGTTGTGCAGGACTATTTGTTATTGCATGTGATACACTGTGTTTTGTACACATTAGTTTGTGTTAAGAGTGAATAGATACATAAAGTCCTAGATTGACTTTGAGGGTATTATATTATTTAGTGGAGGGCACTGATGTGTGACCCACATATACAGCTTGTCAGTTGTTTCTGGAACCAAGGGAGATAGTGAAACAAAAGGGTTCTTAACCCATGGTCCAACTATGTAAACAACCTGACTGTTCAGTGTCAGTGAGGGTTATGCCAGTCACATGGCACAGTCCTCTCCGACATACTGTACTTCTTGAGAAACTTCATGTTTGTTCTATTATGTGCAAAACCAATTCAGACAGACAGTAGACATGATTTGGATTGGGTCAGGTGTAGTTTATGCTTTTAAAATCAAAACTACTCTCTGAAACGTCATCATGCCTTTCAGTCATTGTAAAAAGATATTTTAAAATACAAAAACAAAATGGTGCTGTTTTTAAGTAAAAATACAAATCAAATAGAGTTCAGAAAATGTTCTGGGTGCAAAACCAAATCTTATCTTTCACTTCTATTGCCTGTCTGGGATGTCTTTAAGCCTTTTCATAGGGTAAGGATATTACATATGTTGTAATGAAAGTAACTGCTCCAATATAACTGGTTGTACAATAACTAGTCTGCATTACATGACTTTCCAACCACCAGGCTTCCTTTGATCTAATTATAATATTGCAGTCCTTACTCATTGTGGATGTGAAATGTTTTTTCTTCAGTGTCCTTTCAGAGAAATAAGCTTCATCAAAGCTTTATAGTCACAATGCTGCCTGGTAGACAGGTTTGTTTTGTGAAACCAGGAGTGTATATGTATATTGACCCTTCCTTTCAAGTTAAGTTATCTTTATTTGCTCATTTTGGTTGTGGCCAGAGTAGCTTGTCCCCTTATTACCAACACTGTCTTTTGTAATTACTGTTGATGTTTTATCTTTTTGTTTTTTTCTTGGCGTTTGATAAGATTGCAGTTGGTGTCAATGATGCTTTTATTACAACATGATTCATATCCTTTTAATACTGTTGGACTGTACGGTGCTCTCATGAACTTTAAAACAGGGAAAATGCAGCTATTGATTAATACACTTCCTCTCCTGTTGTGCTAGAAGAGGGGAAAGGATTAATAAACTCCAACACAAGCTTGCTTGTTGACTATTTAATCTCCCACCTATCAATGTACTTCCTAGTAAGCTGAAGTGGCAATGTGTGTGGCAGTCAGGATAACATTGGGTATGGGATATTGTTACGTAATGTTTGAACAGGTCATTTCAACACACCAATTTAAATCTGTCCACTGAAGTACACCAGATTTTTTACATGAATGAATTATATGTAATACTGTAGTGACGTTTACCGCCCTATTAAAAGCTATTTCTTCATACATATCTTTACAGTTAAGAGTATAATCTCAATCCTGCCAAATGTATCTCTCAGGAACTTCTTACGAAGATCTCTTAAAATGGTAATACTTGAACTACTGTATGTCACACTCATCTGTAAACAGTGACTTTCTTTTGGCCCCTTAACTCAGGACCAGGGACCTCATTTGTCAAGTATGTAACTTGAAAATACATATTGGTGCTTTTAGTTGACAAACGACCTTGGATACACACGTTTTTATCCTCAAAGTCTAACTGTCACACACATTTAGCCACAAGATTGCAGTTATATGTTAGACTAGTGTGAAGATGTCATGGAAAAGCAACTACTTCCTATCTTCCTACTCACAAATGCCTCAGTCTCACTCCTACGTTCCCTGTGCCCTCTCCCTGTCTGAGAAGAAAATGAATGTCCTTTGTTAAATGTTGTGATCCCTACAAGGGGAAATCGCTGTGTAGTCGAAGGACTGAATTTAACACTTGTTTGTGAATCAATAAATCAAGGGCAGGTTTGAGGTGCAATAATCGCAAACCTACTTTACTATGGCTGTTTGGTGTTGGTGCTTTTTATCTTCAAGATGGGTTTTTTTCCCCCCCCTGGTGCTTTTTATGATAACTTAATAAAATGGTTTCTTATAAAGTTTAATTTTCATCTCTGCTTATTGGTGATATGCATGTTTTTAAAAAGTTTTATTTGTAGTATTTATTCAAGTTTGTCTGTTGCTTCATGGTGCTTGATATTTGTGTTGTTAGTTAAATTAAGGGAGGTCGTGGGAGATGTTAGCAACTATTAGATTTGTACATTCTGTACGGAGATGGACTCATTATGATTTGACCAAAAATGGGCATTAATGTTTTGACCTATGTACCTCACATTCTCTTTATTGGGGAAAATGCTTTTTGGCTACAACAAACCCACAAGCCTGTGGCCAATATAGAATTCCAAATCAGTTTTTTTTTTTTTTAATAGTACTACATTTGAAATACTTTTCTGGTTATAAACCGTCTTATGTAGGATCTATACATGATCAGGAGACTGGAGTAAGTTTCCAATATATAGTGTTTTATAAAAAAGCTTATAACTACATTCCTGTCATTTTTAAGGGATGATTGATCTTGCATCCGAGCAGGAATTAGTAAATTAACCTTGGCTTTATCTCTTGGCGTGGTTGACCACCAACTTGGAAAGCCTCAAAGCTAAATGACCTTGAATGTCTGAAAAACAAAGATACAGCTGTGGGATTCCTCTGTGAATACCTGGCAGTGAGCTCTTCTCAATCCAGGAGGTTTCTACAGCAGCATCTCATCAAATGGGAGTCATAGCTATAACTTAATTGATATTTCTAATGCCTTCTTCAAACCAATAGTTGAAGCTTCCAAGTGATTTCATAGATGGTGATAGTTTGTTGGTGAGGGAAACCCAGATTTTGGCTGGTACTACATTAGGTTTTGGATGCTTCTAACAAAAGGCCCTTGAGGAATGGAGGCAAAATAGCCCAATAACTTCTGATATCTACCCCATAGTTTACAGTCGCTAACTTGTTTATTTTTCGTTCTGATGTTTATCCCCCCCATGCTTATCCTTTTTTATTACTACAAACAAGCTCTTGTATACAAGTAGTTAGAATGTGTTGTAGGCAAAACGAATTATGCATGGAATTGGATATAAAAACATTATACTATAAACTTTAATTATATGAATAAACATTTTAATTCACCCAGGTTCTATTTATCTTTCAGGTTCTGGTTAAAGATATGACAGACTTTGAAACTGGAGAAGGATCTCCACACACTCAGAATAAATGCAATTTTCAATTTGATGTAATTTTTGGGAAAACCAACCTTTGTCAGGGCATTCATTGATTGAAGAACTAAATGTTAAGGACTAAATCCAAAACTGAATATTAGATAAGAAGGGAACCTGAGGGGAAGAAAACATAACATGTTTATATGTATTTACTAAAGAAATGAGCACAGCACCCAATGCCATTCTGTGGTTAACTTTTAAACTGGTTATACCTCTTCTAGCCACAATGCGCAACTGCAACCAAACACTTTAGTTACTTCATACAGTGCCTTGGAGGGATTTTGGCCCACTCCTCCATGCAGTGCTGCTTTAACTCTTTTTTGGAAAAAAAAGTGCTTGTTTCAAGCTCTGCCACAATATCTCAATAAGGTGTGTTTGTACTTTGCCATTCCCCAAAAGATTCCTGGTGGTTTTAAATTCTAATTAACATGCATATCATTATGGGCAATCACAGACAAGCCTTTGGATTTGGTAAAGTTGTTTTTGCAGTAGCCTATAATGTTGTACAGTAAATATGGTTAAATTGAATGTGTTGTGATTAGAGGGGACCTGTTTTTGTGTAGCACATGCACAGAAAGCAGACTTTCTGATGGTGGAGCAATGAACACAAACGAGGTCTGCAGATTCCTGTGTGTTTCCTGTATGTGTTTATTTAGTATAGATGATTGTCTGACTTTGCTGTCCCAAAATTTATTTGGACAATATGCCTTGGACTGTACAACTTGCATTTTAGTGATTTAGCAGACACTCTTATCAAGTGTGACTAACCTCTTAAGGTCTCTTGGGAAAACAACATCTACAATTATAATAAGTACATTTTCCTAAATTGAAGCCATTAGTTTGCAACATCAGTGCCAGAGAAGTCAAAGTGTAATGCATTTTGGAGAGGGGTGAGATGGGTGAATTTGGAGAGGTTGAACACAAGACTGGCTGCAGCATCTTGGATAAGTTGGAGGGGCTTGATGGTGCAAGCAAGGAGCCCAGCCAGCAGTATTTGAAAAAGTCCAGACAGGAGACTACAAATGACTGGATCAGAACCTGAGCTGCTTCCTGTTTAAGGTATGATTGTATTTTACAGCATGAATCTATAAGAGTGAGTCAACGCTTTGGTGTTTGCTGAGAATAACGTTATTGTCGAGGATACCACTGTGGAGTTGTCAACCATGATAGACAGATCTTGGAGTGGGCAGGCCTTCCCAGGGAGAAGAGCAGCTTCCGTCTTATCAAGGTTAAGCTTGAGGTGGTGGGCTAACTTCCAAGCTAATATTTCTGCCAGGCATGCAGGAATGGGTGATGCAACCTGGAAAACACAAGGCGTAGATATGACAGTGTCATGTGACCTAATGTAGAGGAATCAGTGGGCCAAGCACTGATCCCTGGGGTACAAAACTGGCACAGACCCGCTCTATGCAAACTGATAGGAGCTGCCTGCTAGGTAGGATGCAAACCAAGAGTGGGCAGAGCATGAGTGCGAGAGGAGGATCTGGTGGTTCAGTGTCAACGGCAGCGAAAAGATCACGGAGGATAAGAACAGAGGGAAGAGAGTTTTGTTTGCAGTGCGAGCCCTAGTGACAGAAGAGTGCTCTTGGTTGCGTGACCTGTCTTAAAACCTGATTGGTTAAGGTCTAGACGATTGTTCTGGGACATATAAGAGTGCTGGTTAGAAACAGCATGTTCAAATGTTTTAGAAAGAAAATGAAGATGGGATACTGATCAGTAGTCTTGGACTTCAGAGGGATTAAAAGTTTTTTGAAGAGGGGGACTACATGAGTGGGCTTGGAAGTCAGAGGAAAGACACCCAGTGAACAGGGAGGAGTTGATGTGGATAGTAAGGTAAATGTTTACAGAGATGTTCTGGAGAAGGGAGGAAGGGAGAGGATCAAGAGAACATGTTGTCGGACACCCAGACATCACTAAACGCAGGACTTTGATAGAAATTGGCTTCAGCAGAAGAAACCGAGGGAGAAAAGTGAATGAAAGGATGACAGGTCCTCTGGAAGTAGTTTTGTTTTTTTCCACATAGCATCCAGGTACTGTTAGCTCTGTGAGTCAGTCAGACATTGAGCAGGAGGGGAAACTGGTCTGGCTGAGAGGACAAGGGACAGAGGTACTTAAAAGTTGTGGAAGGAAAGGGGTGGAGGAGGCAGACTTAGGAGACTGGAGGAAATAGAAGTTGGTAGAAGGGAAAGATGATAAAATAGAATAGAGAGTAGATGGAGAGAGGGTACGAAGATTGCAACGATGCGTGAAAATCTGTTAAGGAGTTGAGTTAGCAGGGTGTGAAGACAGAGGGAGAGAGAATGAGACGAAGTAGTGATTACAAACTGGGAGTGGAGTTTCGGTAAGATAAACTAGGTTATAGACCTCTGTTTTCATTTGAAAATATTGAGGCATATATGCATAAGCATTTGTTCTGTATAATTCATTTTATTATTTCATCTTTATTAATCAAATTGGAAGTGACTATACATATGAATAGTGTTATTTTCTAAACAATATGTTAAATATTTTCATAAACTGTCTAGCTTTCACAAAATTATACACATCCCTAAAACATGTCACAATGCCAATGTAAGATAAGAGTGATTTCAAGAATGCATACAAAATGTATTTTTGTCTTTCATTTAAGTGTTTTTCCAAAGATAAGGGATAGCATATACAGCGGGTAAAATAAGTATTGAACACATCACCATTTGTCTCACTAAATATATTTCCAAAGGTGCTATTGACATGAAATTATATTTACTGATATTCATTTAATACTTTGTACAAAAGCCTTTGTTGGTAATGACAGCTTCAGGGCTCCTGTATGGAGAAACTAGTCACATGCATTGCTCTGGTGTGATTCTGGCCCATTCTTCCACACAAACAGTCTTCAAATCTTGAAGGTCCCGCGGGCCTCGTCTATGAATCTTGATCTTCAGTTCGTTCCATAGATTTTCAATGGGATTTAAGTCAGGCGATTGGCTGGGTCATTCTAGCATCTTTATTTTCTTTCTTTGAAACCATTTGAGCGTTTCCTTGGCTCAAATGATGGCAGCAGATTTGTGTCAAGAATTTCTTGGTACATTTGCCCATTCATACTTCCTTCAATAATGTGAAGTTTGCCAGTACCATTTGCTGAAAAGCAGCCCACACCATGATGTTCCAACCTCCAAACTTCACTGTTAGTATGGTGTTTTTAGGGTGACTTTTGTCCTCCAAACATGGTGTGTATTTTGGCATCCAAACAGTTAAATTTTGCACCTGGTTGAGGCAAATTTATGGTGAAATGATTGTCTTTACACTTCTATATTATGGCCCCAACACAATGGAGCACAATGGAACGTTGGAATGCAACTGTAACCAATGCCGCCATCATCATGGTTTGCAACAATTAGGTTGCGAAGGTCTTGAGACAGCTCTTTGTATTTACCCATCATGAGCTGTATCTTGTTTGACACCTTGGCAATGAAACCTTTTGTAGGCCATCAGTTGGGACTGAACCAGCTGATATAAATTTGCACTGACAAGGGGCTGGATTGCTTTTTAATTACTGATAGATTTCAGCTGTTTACTTGGCTTTCCGTGCCTTTTTGCACCTCCCTTTCTTCATGTGTTCAATACTATTTCACATTATTACACATAACAAAATTTCAGAACTTTGTTTTGGTTTCTTTGTATTCATGGAATACTTGGGTTGTTACCAACATCTAGTGAACATTTCATATCAAATATATTTACTGAGAAATATGGTGACGTGTTCAATACTTATTTCACCCGCTGTACCACTGCAATTCAAGAATGGCCCAGATGACTGGAGGCAGGCCGATAGTGTTGATATGGTGATGAAAAGCCTTCATAAAAATGTGATTACTATATTTTTTTATTTACTTAGGAGTGGTCCAGTGCCCACGTCTTTCCTCACCCCCAGTTGTCTTTCTGCTACTACACAACACCTGATTAGTGCTTCCTTTACCTGCCTTATCTCAGCCCATTGTTTCATTCACGGCGTACACTGTTTCTACAGATCTTTTAAAATGGCAGGGATGTTAGGGAACAAGTATCCCCCACTTCCTCAAGGACACATCGCATAGTAATGAGCTGCGCATTTGGCAGACTAAGAGAGGGGCGGTGTACTACGTAAAAACCCATGTTGACCTGACCCAAGTGTTAGACGCAGACGTGAGTTGACAACGCTACCATGAGGCTGTTGTTCATGTTCTGCCTGTTGTTGTTGCTGCCCAGTGTGATAGGAACTCTAACACACCAAAGCACCATAAGTGCCACCCTGCAAGGCCAAAGTCAGGAGGACCCCAGGCCAGACCACCAAGGGACCGGACCATTGACAGGTCAGTGGCGGTTATTAATTTATGGTACTGCAGTTTATTCAACTGATGTGGGACCTGGCCATGGGCTATGACCAAACGTGAATGTTTTTTGTTTTTCTTTGTATATACAACAAACATTTTACAATTTAGTCCTTTAGGGACATGTTTACAATAAAAAAATCCCAAATCCTGAGGTTCCAGTAAGCCTAAAACATTCAGTCACAAAAAATAGTCATACTCTTAATATCTGAATTTAAAAACAAAACTGTACGGTATGTAATATAGTGGCAAGCGCAGATTCTATTTAACACCTGAATCACTGGAACCGACCAAATGCTATAAGCAATGTCACTTTAATGTCACATGTTATGTTGGTGCCTCAATCCAAATGTGTATTTTACTAACTGTTTTCATTTGTGCAGTTTTTGTTCTAAACCTTCAATCATCAGATAAACATGAAACTTAACATTTCAGGGCAGTACAGCATATTGTGACAATATCATTCTATCCAAGGAGACAAAAGTCTGATGGAGGTTGAGAAACTTTTGAGAAAGAACCAATCAACAGTAGAGGAAGAAATCCGACTCGATCCCCGCGCTGCTCATCACCCACCTGGAGAAACCAAATGCTTTGGAAGGACACTGGGTCACAGAGAGGTTGTTGACGATATGCTTTCAGCTCTTCGTGACGGTTGGGACAAGGAAAGTGAACTGAGAAAGGAGGATTTGACTCGTTTTGGAGTTTGCTCCAACTCTGATGATGGTGCTTTGTCCGCACTAGTTAAAGCCAACAAACTAAAACATGGACTACATGTTTGGCAGCCAACCAAAGGTACAATTCATAGTGGCCAGATATCAGCATTTGATGCATGGCACACATGATTTTGAACATTTACTATGTCATGTCTATCAGAGGTCATTGAGGATGAAGAGGGATTGGGGCTTGTGTTGACCCTCCACCTCCATCAACCTCTTCTCTCAAAAACCAAGCCCATACTGCTCCTTGCCTTCAGAAACCCCAGAACTAGAACCCTAGGCGCCATCACTTTCACCAGTCACGATCTGCAGCCTTACAAACAGGTGATGGCTCATTTTTTACTCAACCTACATGAACTTCTTACACTATTCTTAGTGCTGTTGTACCTGACTCCTACCTTTCCACACACCTTTTAGACCGTTTGTATTTCAAAGGGAACACAGTTCCTCATCCTCACAGGGACGCCACCAGAGGGCCAAAGACACCTGAAATGGAAAATTGTTGTTGACAACGAAACATCAAATACCGGTAGGAACATTTTGTCTTGTAAAACTCATCTGGTTCAGGCTAGAATGCTTTCCTATTACACGTATCAAGCATATCCACCCTTTCCAGAACATAAGCTGTCTGAACTACAAGGTATGCTTGGTGAAGGAACCACTGAGGATGTCCGTGTCATATCCCTGATGCTTTTGTCAATGGACCAAGAAACTGCTGAAAGGTCAGTTGGCCTTGCCTTCTCCGATGCAGAATCTGTTACTGTTCTTTACACACAATCGCAGCTGTGTAGATTCTGGAATGAGCGTTATTGTCTTCATCAGAGTGGGGGAACGGCAGGGTCCCTCCTCTGCTCCCTCTGGGACCGACATGTTTCTGTGTGAGCTGAAGAGGTTCCTGGGCGACATCCTGCCACCGCCGAAGCCACCACAACCACCGACTCCTCCGGTCCCGCTGTTCTCTCTGCATTCTCTCCCCCCCCTGTCCCTCGGGTTGTCATCCAGTGAGACCGTCTTGGCCGAGCTGCTGAACTCCTCCGCTCCCACCCTGTTCTCCTTCCCCACACCGAGCTCTGAGTTCCAGGGCTACCATGGGGAGCTCGCCCTGCAGCCTGCCCTGCTGGAGGTGCTCAGGCAGAGGCTGGAGGAGGTTGTGGTCCAGATGAGGGCAGAGGAGGTCGGCAGTGCAGGGATGGACAGGCTAAGGAGGCTTCAGGCACTCAGTTTCCTTCCCAAAGAGGGTGAAGAACCGTCAACAGGTGAGAAGTCCTCAACATGCAAGGTCTGTACCTTCTTGATTTCATTCAAGTTATTCTTTCTTTTCTTTCACTCACGTAGGTGTTGGGAGCCCCAGTGAGATGCAGTACCGAGCCCTGCTACTACTCAAGGCTCTGCAGACTGTGGTGGGAGCCTGGGAGGTTGAGAGGGGGCAGCGGGCTACAAGAGCAGGCCAGGAGGGCCAGGGACAGCGGCACCTTTGCCGGCTGCACAGCTTGACCATATCCCTGGAGAAATTCATGTTGTCTCCCAGTGAGGCCAACATCTTCGACTGCCATGGAATCTGCAGCTTTCCTCTGACCAACGGTAACAACCATGCCATCCTGCTCAACAGACAGGACCTGGCCCCCCAGCATTCACTCTGCTGTGTACCTGTGGACTACGAGGACCTCAGGGTGGTACAGTTAAACCAGGCTGGAACAGAGATTGTCATCAATCCCGACATGGTGGCGACGAAGTGTGGGTGCCGCTGAATTCCACCGGGGCCAACTACTGGTACTAGCGACTTGGGCCAGGGTCAACTGTGCGGGGGCCCCATTACTCGTGAATTGAAGTAGAAATGCATGTTTTAGCTCATTAAGTGAATTTATTTTGTTAATTGTAAATACAGTAAATCATAATCAATTTTTTCACCTATGTTGCTCAGAATTTGCTGATTGAATTCACTTTTTTCAATAACACAGTGCACAAATTGAACCTCCCACATAAACTGTGATCATTACACAGTGGCATCACATTAAAATAATATTATTTTAAATGGATTTCTCTAAATATTAAAAACTATTTTGCATGATCAGATAACATTGTGTATCATGCATTCATTGTATCATGTATCATGCATTCATTGTTATGTATGATAATATACATTGTACTGTAAATTGTTTATTCCAACAATAGTATAAAATGTAACAATTCATCTTTAGATTTTGATATAATAAACATATTGCATACAGAAATATTTGATTATTCCTCTAGACAATGTCTGCCTATTTTGTAGTAATTTCCATCTCCTTCTACCGGTTTCCCCTCCTGTACTATTCTCAAGAATCATTCCTTTAATAGCCCTGTGCGAGAAACTTCTCGATTTCTGATCCTCAAAATTCCCCCTCTTCTCTTTGGTTTTCCTTTTTTTCCATCATCTGATCCCCAACCAAACAAGCTGTCCCAAATAGAGGCTGAAGGCTGTAGAGAGGGAACAAGACAGCATTACTTATTATGAACCTGTAAAAAAAACAAGCTTTGAGCAGCTGTACCTGAGTGCCTTCTGACTGTAGACCAGACCCTCCAAGTAACATTTGGGAAAGATCCTGTTCCTCTAGAAATCCACTCAGAGTATCTAAACCAAAAGAGATAATACATGAGCAAATATAGATGTAGAATAAGGTGATGAGAATTTGACAAATGTTTCATATGTTTTAACACTCACCATTAACTTCATTTACCACTGTGCTCACCAGCACAATAGTAATGGCCAACACTATACAGCGATTTAGAGTAATGCCTTTCCATGGATTCTCAACGTCACTCAAACTTTGGATGGACAAAATGCGTTCATATGTCACTAGAAAAAGGCAGAGTAGTAGGCAAGTATGTCAACATAGTAAAATGTTCTATTACTAGATACAGAAATTTAAATTTAATAAGTAAGATTTATATATTACTGCTAATGCTCTCAGATGATTGTTCTGGATCAGTTGTGTCCTCTAAATTCAGGTAATATTGGGGTTTTGTTGAAGGAAGGTATACTGCATGAAAAGGGTAACATCTCAGTGAAGTTCCTGACTAAAACTTCAGAGTGTGTAAACGGTTTGCGTTAAAATGGCATAAGCAATGAGGAAGGAGCATACATGCATGGGGTTCAATTGCATACTCATGTAGCAATACACCAATATATGATATTGCTTTAAATGGAATCAACAGAGGAACACATACAATATATTTCCAATGCTAATCTTTGAAAAGTAATACATGATAAAATGGATTCTTACCTGGGTTTACTTTTTTTTACGATGAAGGAAAGGAACGTATCGTTGGAATATTGTGTGAATATATTTCGAGGAGTGTTTTCTAGCTTGCCCTGGGTCAGATTCCATGTTCTGACAGGCAGGAACAGCTGAGATCTTAAAAAAACTTTACCAGAGTACTGTTGATCCTGTTTATGGTTGCTATAGGCTATATGCAGCTTTAACGGTAGGTAGCATTTAACATAACCACTTGTACATTTGGATTTGCATGCACTTCCAAGTGTCCAAATGCACAGTTGCACTTTTACAGATGTCAAACATTACAGATGTCAAACATTACAGAGGTCATGCTGTTAACGTCACAACATCTTACCCATCAAGCTAGACCGCCAGGTAAAAATCTGTGAATCCCAAATCGTGCCACATAGTGTCTATCCACATGCCATTGTCATGTGTTCCTAAAATACAAGGGCACCTCCGGAATGGCGAGGGAAACACTATATACTTTGGGACACGCTTGTGACTTGAATGATTACATAAATGTTCCACTTATATAAATATAAAAAACCATAATTAATATGTACAAATCCCTACTGTGGTCTTGGAGGAGACAACCCTCAGTAACAGTCAAAACATTACATTTGAAGGGTATTTCATTTTCATATTTTTTAGGCATCACTAAATCAGAATAACGGTTCAAATACATGCTTTTTTCATTTCCATTTACAAATAGTTAGAAAGTGCATTTTCATTTTAACTTAAACTTAAGTAATGCTTGCACAGAAGAAAAATTTGGCCACATTGTTTATATTACATTTTAATTTTCACATTTGCATTAACAAATTTACGCCCATTCAACTATGTGAAAATGCAATTGGAATTATTGCATTTTCCTTTGAATATTATCTCAAATAACTCTTTCATATATTGACAATTAGAACGGATTTGTGAAATTGCATGATTATTGGAATATAGTCCCCGATGGGCTTCCATAACTTCATGCAGCACATTGTATTTTACAAGCAAAAAAATGATTTTCAGGAAAGCCTAAATTCATTGTATTGTAGATACAATGGTTTTACGTCCACAACCTAAAGTAGCAGTTTTTCTAGTTTCATTTGATGCTTTGCATTCATGCTATAAAATGGCTGAATGTGATGGGGAGAGTTGGCACAGTTTTCAGTTGTGGGCCTACAAAGCCTGCAACCCTATTACAGCCATCTACATCTACGTTTCATTATAGGAAATAATCACAAAGCTTTGAAAAAGCAAAATAAAGTAAAATGACTAGGATAGAGTAGATCTTGACAATAACTTTCTGACATGAAGGTTTTCAATAGATAGAATGACCATCAAGAGGAACATGGCTTGAGCAGAGTGAGGACGATTGTGTTCAACCAAGCTGGTCTTCCGAAGGCAGGCAGTACAGCTCACCCAGCTCTCATCAACACCCTGCCATCTCGGCCATTCAACCTTTTTCTGAAGGATTCCAATTTGCGCAAGTCGTTTCCAACGCACATCACTAACAGAATTGTTCAGTTCTACCAAAACTATAAAGAAATACTCCGGAGTAGATCTGAATGTCCTTCATTTCAGTCCTTGGCAGATTTCCAGATTATAGGTGAAACCTCAGCGCAGATTTTCATAACAAATATTTAAAAGAAAATCTCCTAGCAATTAATATTTAAAACTGATCAGCATTTGATAAGCAATTCACAAATTAAAAGTTATTCAAGAAAAATGCACATAAGAAATACACAAAACAATAAAAATATATTAAAATAGCAGAGCATACACCTTAGGCTGCCATAAAGACGCCATGGCAACAGGAAATGAACTGTGACAGTGATCAAACCCTTGAACCCTTATGTGACACCTGCACATTCAGGAATACATTCTTAGGTTGTATCAATGTAACTCTTTGTATTCGACATTAATTTAACTACATAATCTGTGATTGGGAGTTTCATTTGGGGTAGACAAATACGGGTACCGTGTATCAAAGTTTGACAGATCCATGAATAACCACTGAAGCTGAAGCTTCTTTCACCATCTTAACGTTCGTCTTTTCTAAAGTGACAAAGGGAGCATGTTAATCAAAATATAAATTTTATATTACTATTTAAAAGGGGAATATGAATGGCATATTTCGAGTCACAGAATGGCAAAGGGCCTACTTGATTTTCGCCCCAAAAGACAAATCTGACGTTTGTTTGTGTTGGAATAGACACAATTTGACTGCTGCTCAGAACAGACCTCGTCAGCTAGCGCGTACTTTTCAGAGATGGGCGGGGTTTATAATTTTGACGCTAGTGACGACCCATGACTACTCTGGTATCCTGAGCCTACGAAAATAATTTAGTAAGGAGAAGCAAAAGGAATCTGCAGGCTTGGACGTTGGCCGGATGGTTAAATCCAACCTTCAGACGATATTAAATAGCCACTGTTTTGTAAGAGAAAAAGAGAAAACCACATCTACAATGCCAGCTATCCAACTACCCATTAATAACCCCAAAAGTGAAAGGTAAGTTTCGATTATAGAAAATAGTAGTAATTAGCTAATCTAGCTAGGCTACGTTAGCTCACACCAAAACATAGCTAGCTTTGCGAATAGTAACTCACGCTGGAGAGGCCTGTTGTACGCAGATAGCTAATTAACGATTGATAGCCCTTAGTATGTGGCTTTACCTGCGTCTTAAACTATAAGCCTATGGAACAAACAACGTGAACTGTCAAACGTACAGTACCAGTTTCTCTCAAACTAGTCTATTAGGTTTGGCTGTATCAATGTCGATTTATTAGTTAATGTGTGATGCTGTCACAACTTCTGTTTCAGCGTTGCGTTGTTGTTGGCTAGGACAGTCTGTATATCGCTAGTTAGCCTAAACCAGCAATATATGCGCTAACTACTCGGTAGCTTTGTCCACGCACTGTTACGTTGTGAAATGACTGATTAAGTAAGAAAATAGTTTACTACACAGTAACACTAATCGTGGGATATATACATCAATTAATGATGGCTCAGTATACGTTCAAGATGATGGCTTGTTACAAATGTAATTTCGTGGAATGTTCTGGAAGGAAGGTGTTAGATAGCCACGTACTGTAGGTACTAGTAACTAGGCTAGTTGTCGTTTGTGCATTAAAAACACGCAGGTCAGCTAATGAGTAAGATACCGAACCTGATAAAATATGTAGTTATTTTTATAATCAAAACAAATCGTTAGTAAAACAGGCTTTATATTGGACAAATTCACAAGTTATTATCCGTTTTATGTAAGGGACGGAACCCTAGCTAGATTGATTTGCCCTACATGCTGTTTAACTAAAAGTTTCCCATATAGATTAATTGAAATCACCATACTTGTATTGTAGCTTCTTACTGGCGGATATCAAAATGATGATTCTTGTCTGAATACTCAATAACATTTGTTAAAGGAGCGATCCATCCTTTACATATATATTTTCAAGCTGGCATTTGTGAGAGCAGCGCCATTTTGAATTAGTACATCTTATCTCCCCAAAACAATTGTGTCGGACGGCTGAAAATGACACAAACCAAGTCACCCGGTAGAAAAAGCCAGGAACGTAGAAAGGTACACACAGCTGACTACATTTTAATTTCAATACAACAAATATATTTTGGCTATTAGATGCCTTTGTCAGGGTCCTCTGTAGTAGGTAGCGCATGGTACGTGCAACGCCAGAGTTTGGTTGTGATTACCACTGGGGACTAGATTGGAAATGTATGCAGTCGCTCTGGATAAGGGTGTCAGCTAAATGACTAAAATGGGCTATACAATTATTATTTGCGCTGTACCGGTTACAAGAAATGTGTGGTTTCTAAGTTTGGGTTAAAGGTACCACATTTAATTAACGTTTATTGTTAAGCTGTGTTGATATTTTGTGACGGTATGCTTAGTCCTAGTTGTAGTACACAAACCTCTCAGCATTACTCTGATAATGTTAGTACATTATTGAGTTTAGTTAGCTACAAATAACCTTAATTAGTCTGCATCATAGTACTGGTTATTCTTTAACTTTGTCCTTTTAATCAAGTTTGTGCCCATTGGGTTTAAAGTTGTGTTCACCGAGTCTGGTGTTGAGCAGCTGTTTGCAGATTTTTAAATGTAGTCCCCACCACATACTTGCTTTAAGTATAGGTTGGAACAGTGTCCTTAATCCGCCTGATTTTGCAAACTGAACATTTCTGCTACTGTGATGTGTTCCTCCTCAGTCATCCATTGATGTTGGTGTTGATGAAAAAGTTTGGGTGTCTTGCAAAAGAAATCAGCAATATGATCATCTGGGACAGTAATCTAAGATACTCTTTCGTACCATTATTCTAACCACCTACAGGCCCCTTTACATTGTGCTCCATGTTCTGTAAATTATCATAGAATATTTAAGATGTTTGATTATGTAGTAGTATCAACTTGTTTTTAATGTTAGTGTGGTCTAAGGATGTAAAAGTGGTGAGCCTGCAACACGGTCATGAGCGAAGGCTCATTGATGCACATGGGAAGCGAAGGTTGATCCGACCGCTACTGTAGCTCAAACTACTGAAAAGGTTAATGCTGATTTTAATGGAAAGGTGTCACAACCCACAGTGCATCACAGTTTGTTGTCTATGGGGCTGTATAGCCGCAGACCAGTCAAGGTGCCCATGCTGACCCGTCCCCTGCCGAAATGACCTGCAATGGGCATGTGAGCACCAGAACTGAACCACAGAGCAATTAAGGAGGTGGCCTGGTCTGATTAATCACATTTTCATTCACTTACCTCGAGAACACATGGCACAAGGATGCACTTTGGGAAGAAGGCAAGCCTGTGGAGGCAGTGTGATTCTTTGGGCAATGTTATGCTGGGAATACTTGCGTTATTCCATGTATGTGGATTTTACTTTGACAAGTACCACATACCTAACAATGGTTGCCGACCATGTACACCCTTTCATGGAAATGATATTCCCTGATGGCACTGGCCTCTTTCAGCAGGATAATGTGGCTTGACACAAAGCACAAATGGTTTGTGGAACTCAACAACGAGTTCAAGGTGTTGACTTGACATCCAAATTCCCCAGATCTTTATTCAACCTGTGGGATCTGCTGGATCCATTGAGGACTCGTCTCACTTCTTACAGGACTTAAAGGATCTGTTGCTAACGTCTTCTGGTGCCAGATACCGCAGCACACCTTCCGAGGTCTAGTGGGGTCCGTGCCTCGACGGGTCTGAGCTGTTTGGGTGGCAAAAGGCCGACAACTTTCTGCCGATATCCGTTGCTACAAGTCAATGTCAATTGTTGCAAGGCGTGTTTTCAAAAGGACCTAGGCTCCAAACAAGAACACCACAGCCCCTTTTTTTTGTTCCAATTTCGTCTTCATCAGCTTTTAAATGAAACCAACATCATGAAACCCTCTTGAAATAACTCCACCAAGGGAGCTGCCAAGGTGGGAGGTTTTGTGGCTGTGACGCATGTGTAGCAATTGATGATTCCTTTCAGGCCGCAAGTTTAGTTGGCCTAATGATGGCTTATAGTCTGCCACTGTCATTAGTCTTAGTTCTATTTTTCCCTTCACTCGCGTTGTTTACAAAGGGTAATTACTTCAGTAGAGCAACGTGCACCGTCTGGTATAACGCATGAGCAGGTGGTTGAACATCAGATTTCAAGTATTGTTTTCCCACTAAATGTTATCTGTCTTGGGAGGTTTTGCTGTTGGCTAGAGGCTTATGGGCTAAGCAAGCCTCAAATTGGTTCAAGGTCTTTATTGGGCAAGTCCATGCCACTGGAACGTTTTGTTATACTAGCCTATGATTTGACTTTGTTTGCCTGGGACATTACGTCTTAATTGATGTTTTGCAACCCCAATTTGGTTCATGGGAGGTTGAGTGGTTGTTCAGGTTTGAGTAAGATGAACAAATACTCCTGTACTGAATTCTTTAAATGTCCTTTCAAATTCCAAGTGAATCACTGCAGGGCTTGTTTGCTAATGCTTACCACCAGAATCTGGGGTTGAACCTTGACTGTGCTGCTACATACATCTATTTTTCTGTGAGTCAGTATTTTTCCACTTCAGATTCATTTAACTGTTAAAGCCTGTTTCACAAGCTTGGAGACTCATGTGACTTGGCCAGCTTTCACTAGTTAAGCCTCTTTGTGAATGTGCTGTGTACTGTGTAGCTAAGTGTATGCAGATTTAAAAGGAAACTGTAAATGGCTTAGAAGAGCAGCGTCATTGAAGGGGGGGGGGGGGTGTAATTCAAAAGGCCAGGGATTATGTAGAAGAATGCTAGCTAGGGATTATCTGCAATAATTTACTGATGCAAAGGAACATTATTCACTAGAGCCTACACCGGAGGAATCACAGAGCGTTATTGTACCGTTTGTCAATCAATCCCATAAGGTTTGGGTCGCCAACTGACCATTTGACACCCAGTATTTATCAGAGTAATTTCAATTAATATGCCACACAAGCAGTAAGGTTCAACTATATTTGAGGTACGACAGTTGGAGTGTCTTCCACATAACAACATAGCAGAGTACTAACACCACCACAAACAAATGTTGTTCCTTCCCATTAGGTGCTCTGAGAATAGACCTCAGACTTTGCTAGGGCAACAACCACATAGGGTATTCTGAATTTGAGCTTGGACACGTGTTATGGTGAGGCAAAATGGCAGAGGAGTGCAGTAGGTAATCTGGCACGTGCCCCAGTAATGTAAGCGGGTGGCATTTTTCTCGAGTACAGACTTGATTTGGGCCAAAAAAAACCACACCGGTTTTACTACCTTTTACTACCGGTTTTACTACCTTTACTCGTTTAGCTTGCAGTCCCTAGAGTTCTCAGTGTTTTTCCGTTGAAATTGTTATTGCGAAACACTGGGTTCCTCCCTCAGTAACCCTTCAACGAGTTTATTGTTCGTTTGTTTCATTACCTGGTGTACCAATTCAGAATGAGTGCTCATTTGCGATGACGGCGTATCCAGATGCATCACGGTGCTAAATCACACACAATGCTCAAAAGGGATTGCATAGGATAAGCGCGAAGAGAGTGGTGTGAATCGGAAGGTTGCAGTATCTGACAAAACGGTGATGTTGAGTGAAGGCAGGCAATGGAGTCACTCCTTATTCAGACATTCTGTAATGGTCTTTGGACTACAATTAAAACCTCAAGTTTACCCCTCTGTTCGGGCATGTGCATTTCAACTTCAACCCTTAGTTGTTTGAATATGTAACCCAACTTGGACAATGTTTTACCATATTAGGATTGTGAGTTACTTATTGCATTGCATTCCAGTTTTATGTAACACCAAAGAGACTCCTGTTGGGCTATTCCTATAGAGAACGCAGCACATTGTTACAGCACATTGTTACAGCACATCCTGGGGGAACATCCTGGGGGCACATCCTGCATAGATGCCATTTGTTCTGTCGCCTATCGGCAATACATCTGGTGTATTGACAGCGAAGGCCAACATGGAGGTGTAGTGTCCTATAGAGGGCTCTTGGTAGGCTACCTCATAGTCAGGGGTTCCTATAATTCTGATGTGATTTTCTGTGTCCTCCAGCACCTCCGGTCCACGGCGGTGTTCCCACTGTTGCAGTAACCCGTGTCCGGGGCCTCTGTGGTGTTCCTGATGCCCCTCACCCACCCCTGAAGATCCCAGGTGGGCGAGGGAATGACCAGCGGGATCGCAGTCTTTCAGCTAAGCTATTCTACTCTGTGAGTCTGCCCGCGTCTCCCTTCTATATGTGTGTGCGGTCAGGTGCCCGTTATAAACCTCTCATCATACGTTCTCGTTTCTCTGGCAGGATGCTCGGTTGCTAGTTCTCGAGGAGCCGCCCCCTGCCAACGGCAGAGTGCGCTTCCTTCTCTTTGAGCCTCGTCGCTCGGAGGGCAAGCACTGTGTCTGGAGGGGGGCACTGAAAGGGGGGAACATCTACGTTGAGATCCCCCCTGGAGCTCTGCCCGAGGGCAGCAAAGACGGGTCAGTGATCCAATGCACATGGCGTCTGAGGACTTGTTAGTCTTTCACCACTTTGACATGGTCGTTTGATAGTAAGTGGATGTGGTTTCTGTTGCCTGCATGCTTTACTTTCGTAACATGCCGACATGCATCCTCTCTCCAGTTTCGCCCTCCTGCTGGAGTTTGCAGAAGAGAAGCTGCAGGTTGACCATGTGTTTATCTGCTTCCACAAGAACCGAGACGACCGAGGTACGTTTCTGTGTTGCTCGCGAACGTTACGGGTTGAACCGTGTTTTAATAAAATAATGAGTCTCACACGACCCTTTCTTCTCAGCATCTCTGCTACGTACCTTCAGCTTCCTTGGCTTTGAGATTGTGAGACCAGGTCACCCCCTCGTCCCTAGCCGCCCTGACGCTTTCTTCATGGCTTACAGCATCGAACGAGACTCCTCTGATGATGACTAATTGAACACACACACACACACGTTTGTTTTTATGTGTTTTTTTCACATCTCACCCTATCACTAAGTAAATATGATCAAAACTCGTTTGAGGTTTCCTGTGAAACAGTTCATCTCCGTTTAATGTGCTGTATTATAATGACATTTGCACTAGTGTGTAATGTTAAACCAGGAATGTACCCCTATAAATCTGGGAAGCTTTTCTTTTTTTTCTCTCAACGCTGTATTCATTGATTTCCGTGTTTATTGCCGATTTCCCCGTCCTCTATCCACAGACCAATCATCCAGGATGTTTTCCAGCAGCATATGTTTTATTGGCTATTTCAGGAAGATTTTCATGTTTTTATGGATTTTGTTTATTTTTGTGTGCATGGTCTTTGATCTTCTAATTTCGATACATTTTACTGAAATCTGCATGTTGTAACAAGTGTGTGTGAATAAAAGTGCTCACCTTACATGTAGATTTTGCCTTACAGTTATATGTTGTAGAGATTGGGGATGGGTGGTTAAATATATTTGTACAAGAAGTAGAACTTTTGAAATATGCACAATAGAAAAGAACACTGGGGTTGTAGAAACATGATAGAATTGATAGCTGTGGCACTGTAGACTTTCACAATGTGCGCTTTATATTTTAAATATAAGCTCTTTGAATCCAATAAAGGTTAATGACACTTTGGACATAATGCCTTTATGAAGTTTATATATAATTTGCTCACTATCCTTGGTGGAAAAACATTTAATCAAAAGCAGCATTATGCATTCCAGATGTTCCCGATTGTAATGACAAAGAAATTGACATTTTTAAATTGGATTAATTCAAGCAGTGGACATTTTGCAGATCACAGAAATTAAGCACAAATGATTGGACTTGCAAATAATCCCATCTAGTTCACTGTGTTGTGGAGTCCTAGTCGTGCTGTGCTCCTCATCACAGTCTCAGAGTCTGTAAAGGAGATGTATTGCAGACAAAGATAGTGCTCCCAGTCCAAAGCCAGCAGGTCCTGGATCAACCCTCTCTCAGCCAGTTTCAGCAACAGTAGGGCCTGTTTGACTAGCAGCCAGTTCTGCAGTGTGGAATGCCTGTTGGGGTTTACCCTGAAAAGCGCCTCACGTGGACCCCAGAGCACAGCCTGCAGGACCCCCGGTATTTCTGCTGTCTTTAGCCCACTGCCCCCACCCTGGAGCCAGGAGGCTAGCTTCAAGAGCCCTGGTAGGTATGGAGAGCTCTGGCTAGCGTTATCTGAGCTAAGTGTACTTCGCCCTGAAGCACTTTCACTCCGGTGCATGCAGTACTCAAGCAGGGCACTGAGCTGACCCTGTATGGATGGAGTAAGCTGAGAGGTACAGGGGTCACTGTGATGGGACAGTACCACACGAGGGGTTCCCCACTTTCTCCACAGCTCCTGGATCTTTGTCTTTCTCTCCCTTCCATTCTCCAAGACATCTTTTTCTGCTTTGGATGCCTCTGTTTTTCCTCTTCTCTCCCTTATTGGCCACACCAGTAAAATGTTGTGGGCCCTGAGATGAGCGCAGGTGGCTGCGTTGCTGCACAGGTGTTGTAACCCCATAGCCAACTGAAGCAGCAGAATGCTCAGTTGCCTCTCATACACCAGTGGTTCTGAGGTCTGCAGCAACCTTCCCTCTTGTACAAAGTCTTCTAAAGTTGCCTGCGGTAAGTCTCTCACTACAGTGACTGTGTATCTCTTTTGCAATAGGGAAACCACAGTACTGATGTCCTTAGTTTCAGTTAGACTACTGTCTGACTCCATGCTTAAGCCATGAGATGATTTTGTTAATGACAGTGAGGCATTTGATGGGATTGTTGTTTCGGATTCAGGGTCTTTGTGCAGTGCCGGGCATGCTGGGAAAGATGTGATTACCTGTTGGATGTTGACATGGGGTGGCACTAAGTGAGGACGAGACATGGGTGGAACGTCATTATTTACCTGAGAATGAAACCAGTGAAGAAATGTAAATATAAAACAATAAGAGCTTACCTAAACAAGCTTAGATGCACCTAGCCTTGGTCCCTTCTATTGTACAGTCATATCCAATGTATTGATAAAATAAAAAACCCTAATGCTATTACTTCTAATATATGGATGTTTCCTGTTTCTTTTGCAGTCTGTTACTCAACACCTGCTGACAGTTCAGAGGAAGTGTTCACAGGAGCCAGAGGTTGCGTAACAGTTGATGACTGGCTTTAAGTAGAGCATATAATTGTGCCTTTTGTTGATTATATCTTACATTATATGATTATATCTTTTGGTCTCAGAACTAATTTTGTGCGGCTTTTCTTGCATTTTCTTGACTTATGTACGGTTTGGATGACTCAAGCATAAATACTGCATGATCATAATGCACGAACAGGTTTTTACAGTGAGTAGGCCATATACATTTTACATTTAGTAGTTTAGGTTCTTATTCAGATCGCTAGGTTGGGAAAACTACACAACCATGTTATAGTAAGTACACCTTATGAAATGAAGTTGCTCTCTGCAAATTCAGTGCTTGAAGAGAAAAACGCATACAAATTGCAAGCATTTACTCATTATACATCCAATGGCTAATGTATTATGTACACCCCCTCCCTTTTCAAGGTAATACATGGTATTCCATGTAAAGTATAAATACTTTATGAACTTCTCACTGTGTTATTATGAGTATAACGTTACCTTAGCAGCAAGTATTCTGTCTGGAAATGATCGAGTATGCAGGCTGTAGTAGAGTGAACCTGCTATCTGAATGGGTGGGTGGTTTTCAAACAGCAGGAATTCTTTTGGCTGGAATGGACCTGCCCCTTCTCTGGACTCTCTCATCAGGAGAATCCTGTCCTCCAGGTTGTGTGCCATACTCCTAAGAAACAGGAGGTGGCGATGCTGAATACCTCGAGAAAGATCCCCCTGGTTGAAGAAACTGCTAAAGAAGTAGGAAAGCTGTTCGTCAGGTGTGTCAAAGTTCAGTTGAGATAACGGCTGTAGGGGAGGTGTTGCAAGGGGACCCAGGTGAAACCCAGGCAGAGACATGGTACGAGTCATTCTCTTTTTGGGCACTGGTGGTGGGGTGACACTGTCTGAGAAAAAACGCTCTTGATGACCATAAGAAGGATCTGAAAAATCGGAAAATAAGGAACATTTAATTGTCAGAACAGAAACTTTTCAGTCATTGCCCGAGTTCCACACAAAGACTGAAGATGTATTTAATAGAAGGAAATTTTTTTTGGAGAAGAGCCAAACTGATACTGTTCTTAAATTTGTACATTTGAAAGGAGAAACTGTAAGCATTGGTCTGATTTCAGGTGCAACTTCCTCTCATTTACATGAGAAATAGGAAGCAGGATAAGAAAGGTAGAGAACAATACAAGCCTGAAAGTGGGTATTGAAATCTGCTGGATCATAGAATTATTTTAGAATAACTGATACAAGTGAGGTTGGTGTTGTACTCACCATAGCGCTGGTGTATTGGACACTGGGCTGCATGGCAGTCTGTGGCACTGAGGAACACATCTGTGGTGTTCTGGCCCTCATGGGGAAGGTATCCCAACGGGCCAGAGACAGTCCTATCCAACTCCAGGTCCATATTGGAACTAACACTGGAACCTCCTGAGTAGTGACTCCTGAGAAAACACAAACATACACACCCACATGTTTGTTTTGCTATCCTTGGGGGATACTTATTACCTATTCTCCATACTCCCTAAACATACATGTAGCCCTTAAGCTGACCGTAGTCTCAGTAACCTTTTAAACTTGAAGGGTTAACTTAAATGAAACATTATGCCTAATCCAGGTGTCATACCTAACCCCTTTGCTGGTAATATATGTTTACCTTGTGGGGAAGGGGTAAGAAATCCTCTGGGGACCAACTTGTAAGGTTTCCCAAGCTTTTTCTGAATGTCTGGTCCCCACATATGTAATAAAACCACTATCAAATGCTCAAATTACACATTCACCCATTGCATCCACATTACACGCATGCTCACCCGTTATATGCAAACGACACCAACACGCACATGGAGTTTCATTGAAGTAACTTTGTAGATGCCCTTATAGTACATATTTTCTGCACTTTCTCATACCAACACTCTTGGTGTGGTTTCTTAAAAAACGAGTTTTCTAACCTCAACGACACACTCGTTCTTTTGTGCTGTTAGTCTTTCTTGTGTTTTCTTTGGAGCAAATGAATAAAACATTCTGATATGCAGGTTCATTGACTTTTGAATCAGTGTTGCCGGGTTTCTAACTTACCTTCGCTGTTTGATAGGTAAGGCCGGAGGTTTACTCTCTCTCTCTGATCCACGAGGTCGATCCATCACTGCAGAAATCTATTGCCTGTTCACAGTCAACCTCTGTCAAATTATCAGTCTGTCCAGCTGTAATGGACCTCCATGTGTCTTTTTGTATTGCTTAGGTTTCTGTAAATAACCTCTCTCTTTTAATATTTATTTCCCTCCTCTCACTCTATCTCTTCCTCTCGTGAGAATGTCATTATCTGCTGTTCTGATCTTTGCAGTCTGAGGTTGGTACCGGAAAAGTAGTGTCTGTGTGAGGGCATTTCAGTGCTCATGCAGTAACCTCAGCTACAAAATGAGGAAGAAGACAACGAAAGAACGCGAACTACAACTACAGCTTTTTCTCTTACTTTTTAGTTAGATCCATCACACTCTTGCTGTAATCCTCTATTGGATGTAATGGGTCAGAATTGAATAATGTTCTTTAATGTACAGCATTTGTTATCCTGAAATGTTGTGTAAAACTAAAGTAAAACATAAACAGTAGGTGGGTTAATACGTCTGTTATTCATGCAATATATACAGGTAAACTAATTCATATTTCGTGTTGAACTCCTAAATATATATTTAACAAATTGGAAGAACTTTATATATGACACACTATAGCATGTAATGTACAGATATAGGCCAATTGCATTGTAATTGCCATGCAATGGATTAGGAACATACCTAACTCATAAAGTCAGATGCAACATCCAGCCTCTTCATAGAAAAGTAATTTCTCAGTTTGGCTAATCAAAATGTCATGTTGACCCAAACAACCATGGTTTTAGAATAGGGCTTTTGATCCCTGGGGTAATTGCATTAGCAACATATAACAAAAACTAAAATAAATTGTTTAATGTACTACCATGAGATGTACAGTACTGTTCAAAAGTTTGGGGTCATTTAGAAATGTCCTTGTTTTTGAAAGAAAAGCACAATTGGTGTCCATTTAAATAACAATATAAAAAAATCCAGTGTATATGTTGTAAATGACTATTTTAGCTGTAAATGGCTGTTTTTCAATGGAATATCCGCAACTGTTAGTCTTGTGTTCTAATGGCATGTAATGATTGATAATCCAAGTTCAGCTTGTGGCAGCTGAAGGCTGAGAAGCACTTGTTGATGAGCAGTCATGCAGAAATGCTAAAGGCCGAGGGTCAATGTGTGTTATGCAATTAATTTCCATTTATATGATTATTCATTATTGTGTTCACACTGGTTGATCCTTGTTTTAATCATACAAAATTGTAGTGCTATAGGCCTATTAATGCATGCAGAGTCTGGTTTATCATAGAGAACATACTTGAAGGTCTCTGGGTTTGCTAACAGTGATCCTACTTGGACATTCAAGAATTGGGAAATGTTAGTTTGGTTTTGTTGTGGTTAAACTGCATAGAGGGATTCAAATTCATACCATTATAATAAATAGCGAAGGGTGTTCTGCTTGTTTTACCATTGGCAATAATAATTGCCAACATGGCCTATTGGTTAGCATGAACGAACAATAAAGCTTCTACTGCCCTGTGTATTCTTTTGAAAATGAATATCATGTTCCATTATCTAATTGAACTATATTAGGTCAAGCACTCTTCGTTCAGGAGGGAGGGGTGATCTGTTTTTAGAATGAGTGGGTTTCATCTTTCATTTCTATTCCACTGTGAGGCACTTTCCTACTTAATGATGTAGATCTAACAGAGGAAGGATAATGCATGTCAGCACAATGCTGCAGGGAAGACATCATTAGGCCAAGTGTCCTTTCCCTGAACATCCTTTTTATATGCTAAGAGCCACAGACAACAAAGTCTCCCTACCTCACAACTGAACTCTCGTCAGGACACATTGAGAAACATGCAATTCGGTTTTACAGACTGTTAAGCAAGTCGCCAACAAGATGTCTCATCTGGAACGTATTGTCTAGCTCAAATACATTGTACTATATGTAATGTTAAATGGTCATCTAACGACCGTGATACACCAATGCTTTTTTCACAAAGAGAATGTGAAGGCTAGTGGATTTGGATCCCCGTTGGATAGATTAAGGTTTAATCTTAAAACATAGACTAACCATAGACGGGAGTGGAGATCCGAGGAGTCTGGGGATTTATTGAGGCTGATGCAGGGGCTGACGCAGGGACTGACTACAGTTGATGGAGACTTGAAATCTATTAGTTACGTAAAGACAATGTGCAATGTGAATCCACACCCAAAATCCGGATGATATAGTCTGTAAAATGACATGCTTGCTTCATACCATATCAGTTGGAATCATTTTGAGGGAGGATGTATGGATGGTTCTTTGTGCAAATCCTACATGGATTGATGCAGGTTGCCATAGCTAGTATATATAAAAAAAATAATTAAGATGTTTGTTGGATATTGAGAGGACAATGTTGATGAAATGTTATTATGTAAATAAAGAATTTAGGATCAGCCTTTATTTGAATTCAATGTTTTATTGTTGGATTAGACAGCCACAGAACATTTTTATATGGCAAATGGATCCTTGTAATTACATGCTGAATTATATAATGCAAAACCAGGACCCAGCATTAATGTCTCTTTGTTGCTTTCCTGTAATGTATATATTACAGAGTGGTGAAATGTTTGCGTAGAACCCCCCACAGCCGGCGTTTAGGTTTGACCACTGTGGAAGGTTTTAGTGAGGAGATGGGTGATGAAGCAGAGGCAGAGGAGAGGATTTGCGGTGTTTCTTCCTTTGGTGCTGCTTCGGTCTGCGAGACGCCAAATTGTCTGGAGAGACAATGTATGGTAGAGGCGTGGGGCTTAATGTTAATGCTATCCTCATCCTTGTGGGGGCGGCGGAGCCCAGCTTGGAAGAGAAGAGCCTCCTCGTTGGCCATCTGAGGGCTCTGAGTCAGGGTGACAAAGCCATATGGGGTGGTAACTTTGGCAAGGTGAGGCAGAGAAAGAGCAGCTCTGGTGGTTGGGTCTGGCCAGTGCTCAGCCTCCAGGAACGAGCAGGGGTGGGAGCTTTCCCTGTGGAGGGGAGTGCGGTTGTGGGCAAAGGGGTCTGAGGTGGTCCTGTGGACTTTAAGTTCAGGTGTAGACCCAAAGCAGGATGACAATGGTGAAGAACGTGAGGAGGTGGGTGAAAAAGATAAGCAGCAGGTGTCCACTTCTGGGCCCACAAAGTCTCTGTCGGCCTCCTCTTTATCATCCCCTTGTGAATGATGAAGACTGGGAATAATAAACTGTGGAATGCTGTCAGGCGTTAGTATATTGTTTGACATTTTTTCCTTACTTGTGTGGCAATCTGATCCGAAAGAACTCCCGAGTGAGCGCGCGCTGGATGTAGCCCACAAAAGCGCGCGCATCCCCGCACGAGCGTTGCTGCGCGACGTTGAGAAATCACACATTTCTGCCGTTTTTAAGGATTCTGCACTACTGCCAAAATTCCCAATGCTGATGGTGCGCGTTATTGTCATGTTTGTCTTCATTTTGGCCGTTGTGCGTATCTCCTTTTCAGCAGTGTGTTTATTCCGGGTTTTAGGGAAGACTAGATTGGTCAACAGGGAGAAGCCGGGGAGCTTTATACTCCCACTCCTCCTCATCTTTCACTCTGGAGTACCCAGTGTACGTAAATGTGACGTGCGCATCTAGTGGCGGAAACTCTAACCAAAAGTGTAGTAATCTGTTATATTTATGTTCCATAATAAAATAAATAACTTTTCTACAACATTTTAAAGTGAAAACAATTTTCTGTGCTCTGTTCAATGTCATCAAATACAAATTATTGCATACAGTCTGCATCCTTGTCATTGCAGGCCTGTATGATTTTGACCCATACTTCTACTTCCTTATTTGACTAAATAGTGATTCGATAATTGGTCTGTTAATTGTTTGTCTGCTGTGATTGGCTAAATTATGGTTTCTCCCAGGTTTATTTGAACCCGTTCCATAAACCGTACTGGCAAGGAACGTTTGTTTTTCTTTTGTATGTTCCTGTAACAGTCATCAGAATGACCGTCGAGTGCAGCTACACAATCGAAAAGGACACCCCCGGCGGTTTTGAGGTAGCTGAAGTGGCAAATGATGTGAACGCTCAGATTAGTGCCTAGACTTGTAAACGTGCAAAACATAAGTTAATAGTCTGCGTGCTCTGTGGTGTTGGCTTACTAACTAGCGTGTATTACGAGAAAGCTGTATTCGTTATGTAGTTATGGCTGCACGTTTGTTTATTGTAACTCGTTGATTTAGTTAAACTGGGCAGTGTTATAGACTGACTTTTTTGCGTGTTTACCTTCGCAGGATAAAGTTGTGGTGAAGAGAGACAGTGTTCTTACCACTGTACTCTGTCGCATATCACAGTTTTGGCCAGTCAGACTAACGGTAGGCGATGTCACTGGTTTGTTGACCTTAACCTGACGTTCAATTGTTTTGGTATTCTTTGTTAGCCTTCCACGAGGACCTGCCCTCTGCCGTTGTTTTGGATGTGTAAATGATGTCCAGTTTTGTCATTAAAAAAAAAGCCTATGCTTAATGTGACAATCTCTTTACAGATGCGTGCTTTCCGTGGGTTTTGGTTGCTGCTGGGTTTCCCTCCTTCAGACGAGAGGTCCTCCGCTGCCCCAGAAGAGGGAGACGGTGCTAGTCCAGCCCGTCAATGCCTGGCAGGCCGCAAGCGCCTCAGTCGCGTCTCCCGCATATTGTTGGCTATCCTGCCCCGTCGCGTGCAGAGGACCCTTGGCTACCCTGTCTGCACCAGCATTGGCTGCTCCGTCTCCCCCGGCAAGTTGAGGGCTGACGTTTCTGTATAACAATAATGCAGGCAAGAAGCCAAGATTACAATGTGTGGTTTGTTCCAGAGGTGCGAGTCTCTCCCACTAAACCATGTGGGAAGGGCAACAAGAGGAAGCAGGATGACCTGGATGAGGATGAGGACGATGAGGATGAGCAGACCTGGGTTGAGGCACTCACTCAGGAGCTGGCGGATGACGAGGAGCCTTCTCTGGATCCTGACTTTGAGGTGGGCCTAATGCCGGATCTTCTGGCTTCGGTGGTTTGGTTTAGTGCGTAGCCAACCATCTCCTTATGCTCCTGTTTCACGTGACTGATTAATTTGAAGCTTTCATGCTGTGACGGCCCGTTTCTCCTCTAACAGCCGAGTGCAGTGGAGACTGATAGCGAGGAGTATAATGATCACAATGACACGGAAAGTGACATCGAAGTGTCGGAGAAGGGCGTGGTTGTGATCGAAGATGTTAAAACGGTATGGTGCCAGGTTGTCAACAGGCCTAGTCCTTTGATCCGAATCCATGTACGATGACTAGAGGTGACTGGCACTGAATCTGAGTCTTTTCTACCTTGTTGCAGGATATTCCATGAAGCATAATGTCTTTTCAGGTAGTTAAGTGTAATGTCTTCTGTAACTATCAATTGATGGTCATGATGCTTGAGCTGCATTGGTTTTATCGGGCTGTATTTTGACTTGTGGTTATCCTGGGAAATTACAGCATGTTTCTCTGGGCCTTTTCCGCAGGTGCTCTTCCAGAAGTTTTATCACAACTTGTAAGCGTTCAAGTGCCAGTATTTACTGTTTTGTAATGTTTGTTCAATGTTATCTACAACTGTTCACTAAATAAAGTATGTTCATCTTTATGTGCATGTACTGTATATTTTACAGTTTGTGGGTTTAGATTTGTGCAGCGCCAGACCTTTCAGGCAACCAAAATGATGTAAGGCTAATCAATGGCCAAATGCTTGGCTATGGCATGGCCACACTGCTTGAGGGTGTGTTGTCTGATCAGCAGATGGCAGTGTTTGACCAACATCTAGTAGTGTTTAGCAGTGGGTAACTTCATAAGGTGAAAGCTGTCAACTACTGGATTTTAGGAAATGTTTTAGGCATTGCAAGTTTAAGTACTTTGTGGTAGGTGGATCTTTAGTCCTAAAAGTAGCCTAGATGTGTGAATGTGCTGCTGACCAAAAAGAAAATGATACCATTGTTGGTGAATGTATGTGAACACTTTAACTACAGCTCTACATCTGTGTGTATATGCTTAGTCATACAAAACTAAACCACATTACGATATGGCAGTTGGCTAGTGTTGTGGCCTGAACACATGCTTTTGTACAGCCTGTCCAGTTAATGTGAAGAGCCCACTGTCCCAGACTGCTCTTTCATCCAGGCTCCACTTGTTACAGTGCCCTTATTTATCTGACAACTTAGGATTTGCAGGTGTCTGGGTAGTCGCTGGAACGTGACATGCCCAGGGAGATGTCTTCCTGCTCTCTGGCCTTTGTTGGGCATTTTCCACAAGGCTTGTCACACTGTCACTGCTTAAACCTCTGTGCTGTATTTGAGGCAATTGGGAAGGACTTTATGGTGGAATGATCTTCCCAATTTGTAGCTCATAAAACATGAATATTAAGAATGCTATTAGGTTTGTAAGGTACAAACTGATTTGTAACTCATTAGGGGTAAGCATCATGAGAATATTGTTTGTCAATTGTATACATCTGTATATTTATTTTGTTCTGTCATAGTTTCAGTAATTCTCCCCTCACCTAATACATTTACCAAGTGTATGTGCTTGATGCAATGGATGATTCCAAACAGTTTTCCATTTCCTTAGAAAGCTAAAAATAATTTTAGTAAAAAATTGTTCATTGAGCTCAAGTGCGGCTTGAATAAAAGACTAGTACTTGCAGTGGATATGCAAGGTCTTGACACCCTTTCTGGAAAATGGAACTGAAATCAAGATGAACTCAACTGTCAATGACTTTGTTTCATAAATGTGCACATCCTTTATGATTGGGTTTGTAAAATTAGTCCTAAATAAAATTAGCTATTCTTGTTGAATTTTTTTAAGTAACAAATGATCTACTGGGTCTTTTGGAAGTATATGCAAGTATTTAGAAAACAATGCATGTCTCATGGATTAGTAAAGACTATAATTTAGACATGTAGACAAGATGACAACAGCTGATGACGAGCCATAGAAAAAGCTCAAAAGAGGCTAGCATGAGGCCAAAAACAACACTAAAGATTCTAGAAATCCATACTGGCACTAAGAACCCCCTGCATATTGCAGCCAATGCGCATATCTGCAAGTTAGAGTATCCAAATATCCAGAGGATACCCAATATCCAAGCCTATACATTTTTCAAGATGAAGAACAACATCTCTTAAGGCCATGTGAGGAAATATATTATGGTCTGACAAAACCAACGTTTTAAAAATGTTGGCCTTAATTCCAAAATCCTAAAGTACAAGGTACTCAAATAGTGTTGGCAGCATCATACTATGGGGCTGCTTCTCTTTCATGCATGGAGATAGGGCTTTTGGCAGGATGGAGGACACAATAAGTAGCTGCAAATATGAAGATAATAGTGAAACAATAATTCTACCTTAGGGCAGGTAAGTAATTGACATTTTCTGTCTGAATTATACGTAATGGCTTCACTTTACTGCAGTCAGGAGGGCAAAAGAAAGTCCAAAATAAGCAATGCGCTGCAGATGCAAACCCCAAGTCTTTGGGGTGAGTCTTCATATTCACTTGGAAACAATACATTTTGGAGACCACTTCTCCATGCGGGGGCATGTACTGACTGATTTCCATTAGAAAACGCAAGGTCTTGTGGTTGCACATTATTGGTTACCTGTCAAAGAACTGGTCAATGAATATCATTACGCCAGTACCACCCACAACCTGATTAAAGGTTGACATCTAATCAACAATAAATGACATCTAATCAACATCAAAGATTAAGACAAATTACTATACAATTAATCAAATGCAGACTTATGTTTTCTGCTAAAGGAAATTGCATCATTTCATAAAGTATTTATGTTTACATTTGATACTTAGAAGACTTCCTTATCCAGACATGCTTACAATAGTGAGCATGTTTTCAAACCTTTTTCCATACTACCCCCCTGTCAAACCGAGAGAAAGTCTACTGTGTCACAAGTCACAGAAAATGGTAATGATGGTTAAGGATGTGTCACAACACACGTAGCCACAGACAGGTCAGAGTGCCCATGATGACCCCTCTCGTCCGTCAAAAGTGCCTTCAATTGGCATGCAAGCGCCGGAGGTGGACCTTGGAACAGAGGAAGAAGGTTGTCTGTACGCCTTGCACCTGGGGAAGTGATGGCATCTGGATGCCCTGATGACAAGCCGGTGGAGGGACTGTGATGCCCTGGGCAAATGTGCATCTCAATTTGACCCGTGCCACCTGCCTTAACATTGTTGCAGGCCAGGGGAACCCCTTCATGGCAATGGTATTACCTGATGGAAGAGGCACCCGGCCACACTGCACACATTGTTCAGGAATTATTTGAGGAAAATTACGAAGAGTTAAGGTTTTACCCTGGCCTCCAGATTACACAGATCTGAGTATCTGTGGGACGTGCTGGACCAATAAGTTCATACCATGAAGGTTTTTCCCCCACACCAACCTTGTTGAACCTAAATCTTTATTGACCCAATTTATGCAAAGGGGCACAGTCATGCTGTAACAGGAAAGGGCCTTCCCCAAACTGTTACCACAGTTTAGTTTAGTGTTTCCTGTCAAATTAAGACAACCCTTTACTGGAACTGAGGGGTCTATATCAAATCTTGAAACACAGCCCCAGACCATTATCCCTTCTGCACATAACTTTACGGTAGGCACTATGCATTCTGGTTAGGTAACATTCTCCTTGCATCTGCCACACCCAGATTGGTCCATCAGACTGTGAGGTAGTGAAGCTTGATTCACATTTCCACTGCTCCAGAGTCCAGTGGAGGTGGACTTTACACTCTAGCTGACACTTCATGTTGCGCATGTTGATGAAAGGCTTACACACAAGCTTACATGGGAAGTCATAGCACTTTTCAAGTACTCAAGTTTTACAATGGTGCAATTAACAGACATAAATAAAGATGACCTGTGACATTGTCATGTCCAGGCTTTGGAACCTGTGACCAGTGGCACACATTCTATAGCAAGAACATATTTTAGAAGCCAAAATCAAAGTTTGTGAATTGATGCGTTTCTGCTGACTCCAAGATTGATATCAATCTCAGGTTATTGCACCAAGAAAAGTATTCTGAGCTTCCACAGCCCTACTACACCCTTTTTAGATCTGCAGTCAGATGCTTCACGCTTGCCTCCAGAGAGGTAGTCAGCTCGGAAGCAATGTGCGCAGATTTCTTTAGCTGCAACGTTATTTGCAACTCTGCTGTTTCGAAGAGTTCTTAAATGTGCACGGAATGTTACAGAAACCTTTTAAATCCAGGCCTCAACTGTAACAAGAGCTTCAGTTTTCATGTCAAAAGTCAGTGCGTGTTATGTTGATGACCTTGAATGTTCACTTATGTTTCACTGTCAGGCTCAGGAGGTGATGAAACTGTGTCATGAGGGCCAGGTTTTTCTCAAATCTCTTATTGAACTTCTCTGCTTCTTAAAATGTACTCACATTGAAAAAAAAGGTGCAAGAGCCTGTTGAAAGGGTATTACTCCACCCTCAGCTTTTTACCCAGCAAAGTTCGCTCCTGTAATCAATAGAAAAAATGCACAAGACTGTGCTGAAGACTGTAAAACTAACTGGGATGAATTAAATGCGGGTTGTGTAGAATGCGGGTTGTGTAGAAAAGAGCAAGGGGTGGTACTAGCAGAAGAGCAGTGAGATCTGGATACAAAGCAGGGATTGATGATCTCTAGGGATTCCTTTGGATGTTTGAGCGTTTGAAGGAGAGGAAGCTCAGAGTGGGTCTGACTGAGGCGTTTATACTTAGCACTGCCTGGCTTTACACCACAAGCACTCTAACCGCCTTTAAAGTGCAATGTGCTTTTAAACTGGGAGGTGCTGGGAGGTCTCATGTGTGGAAGTTGCAATTCATCAATGCATGGTTCCACAGGCATGTGGACAATCCTTCTGCTGTGTGCTACTTACATTCGTGCTACGGCGTCCGCTAACATCTGCATGAGGAATGAACCAAGGTAATCAGTTTACCTGCGCTTTGTGAAATGCTGTTTCACGTGATCATCATAGAAAACACATTGTCACACTGGCATTGACGGGATCCCGCACTTTGATGTAGTCAACCACATAGGACTTCCGTCTTCATCGACTGAAACCTGCTGATGTGCTGGCTGGTCATTGGCGGATCTGTTGACCAGCTCGGTCATGTGTCCACAGCCCCAGCAGGGTCCTCAAGGAACTCTAAAAAGGTTCACAAGGAAGAATCAGCCAAAGAATTTTAAAGAAATTGACCTCTTTTTTACACAGAGAAGACCACAATGCCCCTCCCCCTTGTGGAACTGCTCTGTTTTGGCACGGACACACAGATGAGACCTCTTTTGATCTGTGTGATGCCCACACTAACCTCTAAACAGGAGACTTGATGTAGAGGCACTATTCAGGTCCCCTGTGGCTTGGCACAGCACACTGCAGCCATCAGCACATTGTGACACGGGCACGCTGTCACCTTGACTGAATGACAGCAGGTGCTGCCTGCTCCCAAGGTACTGGTTCTGACCCGCAGGCTATTATCTGCTGGATTACAATGTGAATCTTTAATGTCAGGCCACAAAAGGGCCTCGTACGAACTCTCCTCCCTCTGTCTCTCGTCTGTCTTTTATCTTTCTCCAAGTCTTTCTTTAACGCGCACATACAGCGACATACACACACACATACACACACACATACACACACACAGGGCTTCACCTCTTCGCCTAATGACCAGTAGTCCCCCTGGATTTAGGCAGCCATCCATCATCTGTGTGAATGCTTTGTAGAGAATGAAGAAGAGAGCCAAAGAGAAAGACAGAGAGACCCGTGACTGACAGCCCTCCCTAAGCGCAAGGCCAGAGTTGTAGAATGCCACTGGCTGGGTACAAAAAAACTGAGAAAAACACAGATAATTCGAATTTTCAGCCATCACTGTTGATTAAAGTGCACTTGAGTGAAAGGACCCTGCAGATGTGCAGCACAGTTACCTAAGGGCCTTGTCACTGCAAATCAAGTGTAAAGTAGACACATTTAAAGCTGCTGTGGAAACGCCTAACCAGAGAGAGTGTGCTGAAATATTTATAATAGGTAGATGTCATCGATCTGATAATACTTGAAAGATGGCATGGAACACCAGTGGGCAAGACAAACATCCACGAGAGAAGTTGGGTTGAAATGAATTATTAGAATCAGTCGAATTGTTCTCAGTGATGTGCTCCACTTTCAGTCTGTCAGCTCATACCTATACCTAGGAATACAAGGCTCAGCTGTACTCTCAGTCCTGAAAGGAGCCGGTCTGATGTGAACAGTAACACTTCCCTCCTCAGCCTGACTCACTGAGGTTACAAGCTAGAGCTCAGCACCTGGGCCTCACCAGTGGCATGTCAGCCAAACCACATTGTTCCCACAGAAGCAAAGTGCTACATAGAATGAAAATAGACAAGGAGACATCGTTCACCTGCTCCAGACTTCTAAGACTCTCTGATATTTAACAAATTGTAATAAGAGCTTATTCGGACTCAATTTTTTTTTATTTGTGCTTGCAATAAGAAGGTGTAGCATGATGAGTTGAAAACATGAACAAGCAGCGCCCAGCCCTGTAGCACATTAATTGTAATATGTTACCCCAAAAGCAAACTAGCTGTTGCTGATTAAACTTACATGAGTTTTACAATTTCGCATCTCCGCCAGCTACTGCAATGTATGCAGTTGATCAAATGGAGCTATTATGGAAAAGAATTGCTGACTAGCAGGCTGACTGATATTCAAACCAAGTGGGATTGTAAACTAAGTGGATTGTACTTTAGGAAAACCACTGAAAATGTATACTTACATACTTGTATTTACAGAATATGCTACATTAGTTTAAATTGTACATTTTCACTGATTTGAAAAAACGGCCTAATTATATATATTGTATAGTTTTGTGCCCTACAAACATGTTGTGTAAGCTAGTGAGACCGTCTAAGAGCTGTTTAGCAACACAGACTGTTCAGTGTTGTAACAACGGGGGTGGAGGCTCCCCCTGCTGTTCCAGGTCGGCATCGCAGGGATGACAGGGATCTCGCAGAGTGCCGTTTTCCCGAGAGGACACGACAGAGCACTTCCACACCTGAAGGGACTTTGTCATTAGGATCACGTTATAAGACGCAGGGTCACTAGGGTTTTTTTTGTTGGTTATTGTTTGTGGTTGTATGGTGGAGACAGGGCTGAATACTTTCGTACTGCCTGAGTTTACAGTCTGAGTAGTTGTTTGTCTTGTTCCCTAGAGAGGGATACATTCATTGTTTTGTTTTTGGAATGAAGAATTGTCCAAGCCTGTGTTTCATATTCAATACAACTTTTGTGACAGACTAAACTGTGGGATCCTCGCGTTCTGCTTCCTTCATTCGTACATCACATATGTGACAAGTGTCAGTACAATGTCAGTTCATAATGTTTGTAGGCTGTCGCTAATTTCTAGCAGATTCTGTTCAACAAATTCTGCGAGGCGAGCCTCACTCCTTGGCTTATTTTGTGAAAGCTCATTTTACCTGGATGAAATATATAGCAGAAGTATGCCATAGGGTGTGAAATTTGCGTTGGTGCTTTCTGACCAGTAAGTTATTGTAAAATGCTGTAATAATTTTTGACAACTACCATACAACCTAGTGCAGCAATAATAAAGCACGGTGGTTCTCATGAAAAGGAGATCTGTGCTGGGTAGACGTGCTCTTCATGGTATATTCCAGCTACCATAATCACAGTGTGATGGATTTGAACAGCCAAGAGGAAACACTGCAATGCTTTCAATAAAAGCTGAATTCTCTCCCTTGACTTTCGACGGGTATGTGATTAATGTAAGAGACCACTAAACGAAAAGGCTGTATTTCTTACAAAGATGATGAATCTTGTTCAGAGTTTTACAGTCATTTGCTTGTAGGTTTTATAATAACTGGTCACTGGATTCAAACCAAAATAGCTTCAGTCTGACAACCAACTGACAACATGTGCACTGGAGAGGCAACAGCAAGATAACCCCCAAAAAGAGAATGGTTTTGCAGGTGGTGGCCACAGACAATTGCCCTCTCCTGATCCTTCCTGACTTCTTCTTCTCTAGTATTTCAGTTTGGGCAGTAGAAGGGCATCAACTCAGCGTCAGGACCAGTATCTGCTC
Organism: Novumbra hubbsi; assembly: GCA_016801125.1. Taxonomy (NCBI): domain Eukaryota; kingdom Metazoa; phylum Chordata; class Actinopteri; order Esociformes; family Umbridae; genus Novumbra; species Novumbra hubbsi. The sequence goes on from JACXGK010001674.1 coordinate 56,087, forward strand.
CTTTGTGCAAGGAGGAACAGGATAAGCACTGCTTGAGCCCTTTAAAATCACCTCCAGTGTGCTACTGGTGTGCATGTTTCTGATCAAACTGTCATGGACAGACTCCCTGAGAATGGCACGAGATGGGCCAGTGCTCACAGCCCAGCACTGTACGGCTAGAACATCAGAATTGGCAAGTCTGCCAATGGCTCCCCGTTCTCTCCACTGAGTACATGTGACAGATGTGAAGGAGTCTGGAGATGCCATGGTGAGCGGTATGCTGCCTGCAACATCATCCAGCATGACTGGTTCAGCGGCAAGTCAGTGATGGTCTGGGGAGGCATATCCTTGGAGTGTCAGACCTCCACGTGCTTGCCAACGGTACACTGACTTAGGGATTAAATTACACTGGTGCTGTGGGCCCTGGGTTCCTCCTGTGCAGGACAATTCCCGGCCTCATGTGGCCAGAGTTTGTAGGCAGTTCCTGGATGACGTAGATCTAAATCCAATTAAGAACCTTCAAGACATTATGTATTGTGCATCTGACGCCGCCAAGTAGCACCACGGACTGTCCAGGAGCTCACTGATGACATGATCCAGGTCTGGGAGGAGATCCCCCAGGACACCATCCGCCATCTCATCAGTAGCATGTCCAGGGAGTGAATACAGGCGCGTGGAGGCAATACACACTACTGAGTCATATTATGAGTTGCCATGATGAAATTCATGCAAGTTGGAATGGCCTGTGTTTTCAATGGTTTACTTTGAATTTTGGTGTGAGTTTGAATCCAGCCCACAATCGGTTTGTTATGTCAACAAATGTACTGTAGAGATTTTTATCTTTGAAATATCCTTCATCCAGACCCGATGTGTGATTTAAGTGTTCCATTAATCTTTTTAGCATTCTATTAACATACACAGTGTCACTAAGAGTGCAGTTTATTCCAATTGACCGATTAGAGTAAGCACAATTTAATTATTCGCATGCTTGGGGATACGTGTGTTGAGAATGGAAAAGCAAAATCACAAAAGTGCTGCTGGCTTCTGAATGTAGGGCAGAGAGATAAAAGGAGGACTGGGATGGTAAGAAGGCCTGAACTGGATAGGATCTCTTTATCTAATAAACAGTTTTTTTCTTCAGAAATAGGTCAATAAGTGGATTTCTAGTTTTAGAAAATATAATTGCTTGGTTTGCAATGTGACAGCCCAAGTAGTAAACATGATATACAGTGTCTTTTAAAGATATTGCTTGGACTACGCTAGTGTACTGCACTTTTCAAATGATATTATCACATGATATACAGTGTCTTCTAAAGATATCGCTTGGACTACGCTAGTGTACTGCGCTTTTTAAATGATATTTTCACATGATATACAGTGTCTTCTGAAGATATTGCTTGGACTACAATAGTGTACTGCGCTTTTTAAATGATATTATCACATGACATACAGTGTCTTCTGAAGATATCGCTTGGACTACGATAGTGTACTGCGCTTTTCAAATGGTGCCAACATTATCAGTAAGAGTGAGATGTGAAGTGGGTCCCTGTAGGACAATCACCTTTTTGTTCTTGAGTAATTCTAATGTTGCTTTGGTCTTTATCCTAAGCAGACTAAAGCAGGTTCTCACACAGTATTTGCTAGTATTTTGCCTGACCCATTCTTCCTTCAATTTTAACAAGTTCCCCAGTCTCTGTTAACGAGAAGCATCCCCACAACATGATGTTAAAACCACCACACTTAATTGTCATGGCAAGGCATGGGCAGTGTTTGTGGTTTGTGCCAACCCTCTTCATGTCCGCTGTGTTTCCCTATATATTTTCTCCAATAAATTATTTTGGGTGTATACTTAAGCTAATAGAAAAATCCAATTCATCAAATTATATTCATAAAGCCCAGTTGTTGTCACAAAGGTCTTTACTAAACACCCAGCCTGAAATCCCAAGCAGCAAGAAACAACAGTGTTGGCTAAAAAACAGGGGCTAGAAAAACTGTATAAAGGCTCAGTTTAAGAGTACAATAGTTATTTATAAATGCTTGTAGACTGTGTCCAGGGTCTATGAATCTGCAACACAATCAAGCAGACTTTGGACAGGGGCAGCTACAGCTTATTAGAGACTTATTTAGACCTCAGATACCAGGTGGGTGCAATTAATGATGAGGGGGAACAGAAAACCAGCAGGCTCCGGCCCTTGTAGGATATGAGTTGAAAACCATAATACACAAATTTCACTCTGTTCTGAATAATAGAATAGTTTCAAAATATACAAATATTTACAGTACTAGTCAAACATTTGGACACACTTAATTTTTTGTTATTGTCCACAATGTATAATAATAATGAAGACATAAAAAATATGAAATAATGCATGGAATCGTGTAATATCCAAACATTTAAACAAATCAACATACATTTATATTTTATATTCTTAGTAGCCACCCTTTTCCTTGATGACATTACCCTCTTGGCAAATATCCCTTACACAGCCTGGTAATTTTCCTGAAAACTAATGATGCAAACCAGATGGGATGGTGTATCGCTTCAGAATGCTATGGTAGACATGCTCCTTGGGTGTGCCTTAAATATTAAATAAATCACCAACAGTGTCGCTAGCAAAGGATCCCCACACCAATACAAGTCCTCCTCCATGCTTCACTGTAGGAACCATACATGTATAAAATAGTACAAATAAAAAAATACCCTTGAATGGTGCTGTATATATTCTAATCTGTTGGACAAAAGTGAAAGTAAAACACTGTCATGAGTTGGAAGGGTCGGAGGGTTGGAATGTAACAACTCACCTAGCTTCCACGTGGAGAATAATCTCTACACATTTTACAATGTGCTCTATTTTTTGGCCAAAGGTGTAGACAACAGTGTTTGTGTTCAACATTTTCCCTACTGTCCTTCATGAATGTTCTCTGCCTGACATTAACTGAAGGGAATTTATTGGGCAGGCATGGTCGGATGGCGGTAATGGAATTATTCATTGACTTACTCCCCATTAGTCAAATGTCTTACCTCAACTCTTTGATGTGCCCACGGGTAAAAAAGAAAAAAAAGGGGTTGTCATGCCCAATCACCTCATCTTCTCTCACTGCTGATCTGTCGATGTACGGGAGGTGAAACTGGCTGTTTCCCTTTGCCTGGGAGTGTTAGGAGATGTCTAATGAATGATTCAACTCTCTATGAATATGTATTTCTGCTGTCACTGTAAATACTTTGTATGTGTGGCAGCCTAAAGTGCGGTGTTTGATCTTACTGTGGTCGTACGCTGTACGACAATAATAATATCTTGCTGACATCTACCGATCTCCTCTGCCCAAATCTTTGATTTCTCCAATCCACAAACCCAGCACATGGGTGCGGACATGACAATGATTCACTAGTTGATCTTGACCCGCGTTTCATGTTAGTCATAATGTGTTGGTGTTGCTTTTCATTGTTTGGTGTCACGTGCTGACTTTGGACGTCTTTGTAGACCTCCTGACACTAGGTGAGCAACAACCAGTATAAATAAATAATCGGATAAGGCTCATGTTTTTGACCTGTGGAGCAGTGAATGTGGAGCGGGGAATGTGGAGCGGGGAATGTGGAGCGAGGAGTGTGGAGCAAGGAGTGTGGAGCGGGGAGTGTGGAGCAGGGAGTGTGGGCAGGGGAGTGTGGAGCAAGGAGTGTGGAGCGGGGAGTGGGGAGTGTGGAGCGGGGAGTGTGGAGCGGGGAGTGTGGGCAGGGGAGTGTGGAGCAAGGAGTGTGGAGCAAGGAGTGTGGAGCGGGGAGTGTGGAGCGGGGAATGTGGAGCAAGGAGTGTGGAGCGGGGAGTGTGGAGCGAGGAGTGTGGAGCGAGGAGTGTGGAGCGGGGAGTGTGGAGCGAGGAGTGTGGAGCGGGGAGTGTGGAGCGGGGAGTGTGGGCAGGGGAGTGTGGAGCGGAGTTTGGAGTCTTATATTAATACTAACCCTAGTATCTCAAGACAAGGTGCCTGATTGGAAATTTTACTTGGATGTTGTGAGTTTTCTGTGAGAATGTCCCTTTGAAGCAAAAACAAACAAGTTTGGTTTCTGACCATTATTTCAAGGGAGGTAGGACTATTCTGTTGTAAAGTAAAATTGTACTAGTTTTCCAGGCTTTTTGCCCAGTAAATGGGAGATTTTATTTGATTATTTTCTCACAGAAGTGCCCTTTTGTGTTCAATAAATTTTCCTTCTGCCGGGCAGTTGCAGGCAGTTGATTATTGGACATAATAACAACTATTTATTTATCTGCGTCACCAAGATAATTTATTGCTCCTTAAATGTGTGTGATGAATTTGAGAATGCCAAAAACAACGTATCTTTTATCTACATGTTTGTTCTCAGTATTTATATTTGTCGTATTGAATCAAATTATTGTTCTGCCCCTAATACTATTTGTTTTGGAATGTGAAAATGAAGCCAGATATTAAAAACAACACAGATTGCAGAAGCAGGGACGTGTCAGAGTGAGTGGAGCAGTATTTTTGTAGCACCACAGTCCATAGACAGACGGGAGGAGGGAATGATGTGTCACATCAGACTGGCTTTATAGTGTTCAGACTCCCAACAAAACATGGCGACTGCATCCAGGATCCTTACATAACAAGCCGTGGGCAGGGGTCTCTGAACAGGACTGTGGTATTGCTAGTCACGAAAAGAAAAACAATCACTTTCGCTCTTAAATCAAGCATTTGACTGCATTTAAAACAGAGTGGAAATTAAGAGGAATGGTTGAATAATGGCAGGTGTTTTTAATAGTTGTTTTCCTTTTTTTGTGGAAATGATTTTCATATCGCAATCAAACAAAATGTTGTGCTCTGACAAGACAATAGCTGATGTGTATAAATAGTATTTTGAAACAATAAATTCCTCATAGCTTACCCAAGGTTGCGTTGATGTTTATAGTAATTCCAGTAATATGGGTTTCCCAGCAGTATTTATGAAGGAAAAACAACCATTAACAGTGATTCCAGTTAGGCTGTTGGGTGACACCAGCAGTGAGGACTGTGAACCTGTGCCAGAAACCCTATGCTTAACTCTTCACACCCTAATCTGTGTTCACGGCTTGGCTGCAGCACTAACAGGCTCAAACAAAATGTAGCATTGGTCAGCACACGGTACAGAACGCCCTCACAAGCAAGCCAAAAGAAAGCCATTCAGGGATATTTCTTTCTTGCACTTGATCTTCAGCTGTGTGTGCGATCCTGCCATTACTGTTCATGTGGGGACCCCACAACAAAAAAGTATCCGGCTGAAACCTACAGTCTGGGTTATTTTTAGGTTCAGACAACAGGCGTCACGAAAATTGGGATTAGATTTTCTGGTCCTCAAAGGATAAAACAACAAATATGATTTATTACCATGATTTTGAATCGCCGGGAACATTTTTATTTCAATATTTTTCCTAGAGTTGTTTACATGCACTAAAAAACGTTTTTCAAACAAAAAAATATATCAGGCAGGACCACAAAACATTTTAAGCACATTTGTCTTTGAATACTAAAATATATATACAGTGGGGAGAACAAGTATTTGATGCACTGCTGATTTTACAGGTTTTCCTACTTACAAAGCATGTAGAGGTCTGTAATTTTTATCATAGGTACACTTCAACTGGAAGAGACAAAATCTTAAACAAAAATCCAGAAAATCACATTGTATGATTTCAGTAATTCATTTGCATTTTATTGCATGACATAAGTATTTGATCACCTACCAACCAGTAAGAATTCCGGCTCTCACAGACCTGTTAGTTGGTCTTTAAGAAGCCCTAACCTCCTATCATTACCTGTATTAACTGCACCTGTTTGAACTGGTTACCTGTAGAATAGACACCTGTCCACACACTCAATCAAACAGACTCCAACCTCTCCACAATGGCCAAGACCATAGAGCTGTGTAAGGACATCAGGGATAAAATTGTAGACCTGCACAAGGCTGGGATGGGCTACAGGACAATAGGCAAGCAGCTTGGTGAGAAGGCAACAACTGTTGGCGCAATTATTAGAAAATGGAAGAAGTTCAAGATGATGATCAATCACCCTCGGTCTGGGGCTCCATGCAAGATCTCACCTTGTGGGGCATCAATGATCATGAGGAAGGTGATGGATCAGCCCAGAACTACACGGCAGGACCTGGTCAATGACCTGAAGAGAACTGGGACCGCAGTCTCAAAGAAAACTTTATTTATTAGTAACACACTACGCCGCCATGGATTAAAATCCTGCAGCGCACGAAAGGTCTCCCTGCTCAAGCCAGCAAATGTCCAGGCCCGTCTGAAGTTTGCCAATGACCATCTGGATGATCCAGAGGAGGAATCGGAGAAGGTCATGTGGTCTGATGAGACAAATAGAGCTTTTTGGTCTAAACTCCACTCGCCGTGTTTGGTGGAAGAAGAAGGATGAGAACAACCCCAAGAACACCATCCCAACCGTGAAGCATGGAGATGGAATCATCATTCTTTGGGGATGCTTTTCTGCAAAGGGGACAGGACGACTGCACCGCATGGAGAGGAGGATAGATGGGGCCATGTATCGCGAGATCTTGGCCAACAACCTCCTTCCCTCAGTAAGAGCATGAAGATGGGTCGTGGCTGGGTCATCCAGCATGACAACGACCTGAAACACACAGCCAGGGCAACTAAGGAGTGGCTCCGTAAGAAGCATACTTGTTCTCCCCACTGTATATTTTTGCAATATTAGGTTACATTATGTGATGTAGACCACCTCTACCTCCAACCAAGCATTAATCTGCAGTGCTTGACGGGTGTGCCACAATATCTGTCAATGTAGCCACTTTTGTAGATGTATTGTTGTGACGTACCTTAGGTTAGAGCGTCTACAAAATGACATCCTAAAGTAAATTCATGTGAATTAGGATTCTTTAATGTTTGAATTGCTCCTGGAAACCACTGAGAAATTAAATAACCTCACAGCCGGTTTCTAATCCACCCACCATCCTCTTGTCTCAGCTCTGCCTCAATCTGCATACTGTGTGGGTGGACATTGTGTGGCCTCGCTGATCTGTGTGAATAGCTACATTAGACTCAGACGTCACACACATGCACAACACACACACACATGCTTGAATGTTTACAACAGTGCGGACCAGCCTGTTTAGATAACGTTTCCCTCCCTTTCATTTCATGGACCGAACTGACTGTTGTGAACTGACTGTTCAAATATTCTAATTATTATATTATTGAACGCAGTATAGCCGATTAACGTCATCAAGTTCAGTTGGAATCCTCCTTGCAGATTAGCCGAGGGTGTCCCGCTGAGGATTGTACAATTATTCAGCACTGTTTTGGTTTGAGAGGTTGTTAATCAAATTGGGATGGCTTGCCTCTTTGAGCTCCAGCAACTTCTTTTGGAAGCTTGGATGCATGTGTGCTCAACTCGGGTAGAAGGTTTATTCTTTCCTGCACATCTTTCCTGCACATAAGGATTCCTGTCCACATTTTCTGGTTGAAAGAGCTGCAAGATTAAAAAATATATAACAGCCTTGGATGTCCTTCTAAAGGCACATATCTTGATGTCAACTGTCCCGAGTCTGTTGTTATTGTTTGGTTCAGGGAACCCTTAAAAACCCAGAATGTCTGTTGTGTTAACATTAATTTATGACAATTATTTGTAGAACTCTAATGCAAGTAACATTTGTCAGCACAACTGGATTGTTTTGGAAACATATATTTTGTGACTGTTCCCAGCAGACTTTCTACAACTGAATTAAAAAAACAGACGAAATATGTTCTAGAAATGCTGTGGAAATGTAATTTCAGGTCAATGTTTTTGCTTCAGAAACATATTATAATAATCTGCATGACAGGGAAGTTGTTGTGTTATGATAATATTTGCCGAGGGCTAAGAAATTATTTGGGAACATTCTCAGAAACAATTGTGTTTTGCGGGGTAGCCTGTGGTCTTTTGTTCTAAAAGCACATTGAAATTGGAAATGTTCTTTTTCCAAGCCCACTGAACATAAAGCTGTAGTTTGTTTGCGGTCTGCATGTTGTGAGGCACTTATGTTGCTAGGGGTGAGACTACTAAGCTGCTTTTTCTGTTTAAGGGCATATTTCTGCTAGCATTTCACATAGCACTGTCATTTCTATAGAACTATTCATTTTTAAAAAGCCATGAGGAGTGTATTTCCCCCAGCAACACCACATCCATGGGTGGCAGTGTTATTCACGCTTGACCAAACACTTCCAAACAGAGGACTCAGGGATGCTCAGATTTAATGTGTTGTTGGGGAAAAAGCAGAGCCATATATTTTCCGCTCTTTGGTAAACTGTTCCCAGGCATAGATCCCTTTTCCTCTAAGCTCCCTGCTGAGGATTATCCTATATGACACACATTTAAATTTTTTACATACACATTTTTTTTTCCTGTGCACTTTTACACGTAGAAGTTGTTGTAAATGAGAACGGATTCTCAGTCGGCTTACCTGGGAAAATAAGGGTAATCCTCTCTCTCTTTCTCTGTCTCTCTCAATCAAGACACGCTTAGATTTTTGTTAAGTGGAAATTGCATAATTGAGAAGTTAATTGCAGACATGGGGCTTCTGACAATACGAGAAAGCTGATTTGTATTTAGAGTGGAGAGGCTTTATGCAATCGACACTCCTCATAGCTCATACCTCTCCATCATTTTGATATTTGCCATTTAAATCTTGCATGGTGTTTCTCTCTAGCGCCAGGCGGTTTCAAGACTCTATTTCCTTGATAGTAATGGGCTGCCACAGAAGGAAAAGCGGGATCGGTAATCCTGCCCTCTGTCTCCTTCCAGCCACACACTCCTTATTTACTCCTGACAGCTCCAAATTGAAACTGTGATCACATGTTCCAAACCATCCCTCATCCCGCCCTTCAGTCTTTAAGCTCCCAAACACAGAAGTAGAATTTCAGCTTTCTCTCCTCCTGGCCGCCTCCTCCAGGTTTGCCTGTGTGCCTTGAGGGCTCTGTCAATATCTGGCCCCGGTACCTCTCTGTTCTCCCTCCAGCTCCCTGGAGAACCCTTCATCTGTTAAGATGGAGGACAGTGCTTTTTTGCTGGAGAGCAGTGGGGGTGGATTAATCATTCACCGCCTATGTATTCCTCCCTTTGACAGCTCCGGCTAGGATCGTCATTAGGAGGAGACACAGAGGAAGAGACCCGGGAGCTTGAAATTGACCGGAGCGCTGTATCCCGTTGCTCCTCCAGCTCTGGCCACGTTCGTGGAACAGTTGGAGTAAAGGGCTAACAATGACAGCTTTATGCCTGCATAACTTAAGAAAAGTGTCTACGGGAGAAACACTTCAGCCCAGGGCAATGTAAAAAAAAAAAAA